>CANYBF010190403.1:0-14648 GCA_948192965.1 Dalechampia spathulata
CAGTTTCTGCTTAACTGGCTTGAACCCCAACTTGGTAGGAATTCTGTGTTCCGCGATGGATCTGTCGACACCCAGCATGTCTTCATATCCTAGAGCAAAGGCTTTTATGTGCTTTTTCAATGCACTAATTATTTCTGTTCTCTCTTCAGAGGTCAAGTCTGATGCAATCTAGAGGAGGCATGGCTTGTCATCTGTATTAATGTTAACATTTTCAATGCATGATGCGTTAATGTCAAAAATGCTCATGTAATGCTCATGCTCATACACAATGCCATCAGAATACACATCGTAAACATAAGCAAAGTTGCTCTTTATTGCTTCATACTTAGATAGGATTACATAATCATTAAAAAGTACAGAAATAGGGACATCATTGTCCTCATATACAAGCTCTTCAAAGGTACTCTTCACCAGCGTAGCAATATCCTCATAGACCTTTGGCAGCAGCAGGTCTTCAATGTCCACGTTCTGCAGCTTGGACCCCAGTGCAGCAACTGTAGTGCGTTCTACCTCTAGGCGGCCAGTGGTGAGATCAACGAAATCACCAAAGATCTAGAAAGTTTCATCGGGACTGATAGCAAAAGCAGCGGTAGTCTTCCCAGCTATTGTCAGTACTGACAGATCATAGACATCGCCAAAGATGGCAAACTGTTGCTCATAAAAGTCCTCCAAGTTAGGCAACTCGGGAGCATGATCATGCTGAGTCTCTCCTTGGATGAAGAGAACCATCTTGCACTCCTCTGGTTTATCTAAGGAGTAAGGATTGAACCCAATGTAGTACCTCTCTTCCCATATGGCTATAGGAACATCAAATTCAATGGGGCCTTGCTGATATAGGCCCAAACCCTTGTCAGGCATGAAGTCCATCAATTGCATCATCCTCTCCACAATGGGACTCGGTTGGTATGAGTAGGATTCAGGCTCTCCAATAGCAGCAAGTTGGAAACCAGTCATGAGTGGGACATCTTCCCAGATGCAGGCCAGAGCGACCTCATCATCAGCAGTGATGGTAACCACACCCTCGTTATGTGGAAACTTGATCTTTTGGTGTAGGGTGGATGGCACACCTCCCAGTGGATGGAACCATGGTCAGCCTAAGAGCAGTGTGAATGACACTGGAATGTCTAGAACAGTGAACTCCACCACTGATTCAATCAGCCCGATGGTGACAGTGGCGGTAAGGTGCCAGTAACCTCCCTTTTGGACTCGTCATAAGCCCTGATGATAGTTTTACAGGGTTTGAGGTCTGCTTAATCCCGAGCTTGGGTAGCACTTTGAGTGGGCAGACATTGATGCCAGAACCATCATCCACCATGATATAGGGGGTGGTGAAGTTCATAATGTTCACCCTGATGAATAGTGCTCTGTTGTGGTGGATCCCCTCAATCGGTAGATCCGTATCTGAGAAGGTAATCATGCTGGATGGTAGCTCCTGGTCTTCATGATGAAGGTAGAGGTAGAGGGAGAGATCCTCATACTTGAAAGTGCCTCGACAATAGCCCGTCAATGCTATTGGGAGGATAGCACCAAGTCCCAGATGTTAATGTTAACTTGGGTCTTCTTCAGCTGTTTGACCACAACATTATCAGGTTGAGTAACCTGATCAGCTAGCAGCGGAGCTAGAACATTGCTTGGACCAGCTTGATCCCTGGTGGGCCTAGCCTTGGTCGACTTTTTGAGAGCTTCTGGTTTCTTCCTGAGGTCAAGAGGAGTGAATACCTTGCCACTACGGGTCATGTTGCGAACCTGAGAGGACATCTTATTAGCACCTAACCCCTTCTGCTGCTTGGATGGTTTTGGTACTGGCTTGGCTATCCTGGGAGTCTCGACTGACTTACCTTTATCAGAAGCTTGTAGTCTGATACTTCTAGTTTTGAGGATTTCTGAGTAGTTGCTGACTCATCCTCTAAGCTCTCGTACCATATATCAATGGCACCAATGTCAAATTCACCACCGGGGTGGAAGGTAATAGTAAGCAGCTGAGCATTCCCCTTACTGCTGAGAGGAGAAAAGGAGCTTAGGATTAGGGATTTTGGTAATCCTGATTGGATCATATAGGTATGGTTGGCCTTATGGTAGTTTGGTAGACAGTTTGGATTTCTCAGGGTCCTTGATCTCACCGGAGTCAATGAGATGACAAGTCGAAGGGAACGACAGTCATCGGTGTTGTGGCCATGATGTTGGTGGTAGTGACAGTAGGTTTTAGTGTCTACTGTGGCTGGAGGTAGTGTTTTAAAGTTTGGCTTTAGGGGCTTGATGAGTTTGGCTTTAAGGAGATGACCAAAAACCTTGGAAAGTAGCATTCCAAGATCTGAGAATTTTTGGGATGGTGTAGTGTTCTGGAGTATGGGGTTCGATGTTTGCACAGCATTGATGTACTGTGGTTTTGGTATTTTCAGGGCATTAGTGTAGTGAGGCTTTGGTTGTGTTGGTGTGTAGGTTGTGGTTTTGGGTTTTTGGAAGGAAAGCTCCTTTTTCTTACCCTCTGTTTGCTCAATGCGTTGTCCCACTAAGTAAATGTCCTCAAAGGTGTGGAACTTCTGATATTTCAGCCTATCTTGGTAAAGTGGTAGCGACCCCATGATAAGCCTATTGATCATATCTGATTCAGATGGCTTCTATCGGACTAATGCAGCTTTGTCCATCCACCTGCTAAAGTAATCCATAAATGACTCATTAGTTTTCTACTTAACCATTTCCAAATCCATTAGCGTTACATCAAATCGGGCTTTGAACCCATACTGTTTATAGAAAGTAGTATAAAGAGACTTCCACTAGGCCGTGGTTGCCTTGTTCAGACTGTGATACCAGGCTAGCGCTAGTCCCTCCAATGAAATGAAGAAGAGCCGAACAATCTAATCATCTGACAAGTCAATGGTACTCATCAACATGGTGTAGGTCTTTATATGGTTCTTTGGGTCCCCAACTCTAATGTATTTGAGAACATTAGGGAGCTTGAACTTGGCAGGCAGCCCCTTGATAGCTCTGACAGAGAACTCATCAAAATCCAGGTCCGTTCCCATGCCTTTAGTCTTCATGATGGTCTGCAGCTGTTCAATCTTCTATTCCAAGACAGTAGTCTCAGTTTTCTAAACATCATGCATATGAAGCAAGACATCATCATTTGTATCCATATCATAAATGTTTACACCTTTCCCTTTTTCCTTGATCGAAGCTGGCGGGGTAATGAATTCAGCAGGGCTAAGAGCCTCCCGGATCTGCTGTTGCAGGAGGGTCTTGAAGTCATCATTCAAAAGCTTGGCCACAGATTGGTCGATGAGCTTCTGAATCGTAGCAAGTGTAGCCTCATCCAGTGTTGAGGCAACAGGGCCAAATGAGGATGCAACATTTCTGGCATTCTGAGAGTCTGACATGATTCTGTACATGATAGGAAAAGGTTAGCATGAATGCATATGTATGCACATGCGGTTGCGCGTGATGCACATGATGCGACACGTAGAATGTATGTGTGACTTGTGCTAGGAAATATGCAATGTCATGGCTGTAACAAAGTGAGTTAGCATGCGTATGTGTGTATGCATGCGGTGTATCACATAGGATGTATGTGTGTATGCATGCGATGTATCACGTAGGATGTATGCGTGTCCTATGCTAGGAACATCCAGCATTATGGCTGCAAAAGCAAAATTTGTTAGGATATTGCATGAGTATGCATGTATGCGTGGTTGGCAGAAAACACGAAAGGGTTAACGAACATGTAGCATGCAGCAACGCTCCCTTCCAACCTTATACCTCCATGAGAATTGGTAAATTCAAGTTCTCCTGCCCTAGGTGGGGTACTAATCCTGAGTTACACTGGGAACTCGAGGTGTGATTCTCTCAAATAAGCAAGCAAGAGGTTTGATCGTTGCCTGATCATATGGGGGATTACGGTGAAAACCCGACAGCATTTTGAGCTAGCCATATTGCAATGATAAGCGAATGTCGATGGAATTGGCATGAGGTTGTGTAACCATTTAGAATCATGAAAGGATTCCAACTCTTAGCAGAGCAATATGAACATGATCATATTGTTATGATAAGAGTACGGCCGTGGAATAAGCGTGAGGTTGTGTAACCATACGGAATCATGAAAGGATTCCGACTCCTAGCAGAGCAATATGTGGGAGGAAAATAGGTCGGCTCTATGCAAATCCACTCACATGATAAGATAAAGATCCACATAGCATGCAATAAGGGTCCTAGTTGGGAATGTTGCTAGGCTTACTACATGGGCTTTAGTCTGGTTTTAAGAACAGGCTAAGGTCTCCCACCACGTTATCCACAACCTATCCAACCAAATGGAATCATCGATATAGGACTATACCTCACATCTATCTGTCAGGAATCATCGATAGTTATCAGTACAGTACAGCGAGTGGTGAAGGCAAATGTGCTTTCCCAAGGAGTCGAATGGAGTCTAAGGTACTCCCCCACTCACAATCACCGATTTGACATGGGACTAGGGTGGTGTGTGCGAACATGGACTGATCTTGTGATGCATACAATTAATCCAACTATGATGGGAAAATTGATATGGAAACTCTTATATGCCACCACTCTTTCACCATGACGTCCCTAGTGGAGTAGCCACTGTGAGCACCGGTTTCTGCCAGGGCCCAAAGCAAGGCTTGCGAAAGTCACGGACCGAGCACCGTACTTAGAGCGAAAGCACAATCTTCCTAAGGGGTTCCCTTAGGGAATGATACGGACTCAAAAGAGTCACAAAGGGTCGCCACTGGATGGTTCTGGATTGGTCCAACCGACCCATAGCATGAGTGCTAGTTAAACCCTTCAGAGATTGGGTTCGGGTGGTGGAGATCTATTCTATGAGTTTCCAAAATCGATTTTACCATTATAGTTGGAATTAATTATCCTAAGCAGGCAAACATGAGAGCGTAATTGTAAGCACACAGCACGATGTGTTAATTGGCGTTGCAAGGTTGCACGTAAAATGACATATAAAGCTATAAGGCATTTAGATGGTATGGCATTTGAATGGCATGCATAAGAGTAATAAAGTAGCATGGCATATGCATGGCATGTGAGCGTGTATGATATATCATATGCATGATATGGCAACCTAATGTGGTATGTAAGCACATAATATTGACAAATAGCATATAACGTTATGCGTTAACATTTTTTATTTGTTTTAGCATTTGGCGCATAGCGTATGCAATGTGTATGTATAGTGTATGGGATGTGACATGGCATATGCACTATTCATGATAAATAGTGCCCCCATGGGCCCCACAGTATAAAAGCGCCTAGAATGTGGCAAACAGCATGCCAAGCGCTTTTCCTTGAGTAAGGTAGCATGTGGGATGTGTTCTGTGCATACAGAATGCATCAAAGTGAACTACATTCGGAATGCCACGAGGTGTGCCTTGCATAAGGCAGCAGCGAGGTGTATTCTGTAAGTACA
Organism: Dalechampia spathulata; assembly: GCA_948192965.1. Classification (NCBI taxonomy): domain Eukaryota; kingdom Viridiplantae; phylum Streptophyta; class Magnoliopsida; order Malpighiales; family Euphorbiaceae; genus Dalechampia; species Dalechampia spathulata. Next base: position 5,429 of record CANYBF010190403.1, read on the forward strand.
GTATACACCAAATAGGATAATAATGGAAGCGGGCCCCGCCTATATACTATTCATAGTTAATAGTATCTTAGGTTCAAAATGCAATATTTTACATTCTGTGTATCCTACCATGCGTAAGCATGGCGTGAAATGTATTCTGTAAGTACAGAATACGCGGAATAGGCTAATAGGGGCAGTGGGCTCTACTAATACCCTAGGTGGGCCCTACAACGTAGTTGGCCTAGAAGATGGTATCTGCAATGCCAAGCACTGTGCCTTGCGTAAGACAACTGGAAGATGTATTCTGTAAGTACAGAATACACAAAATAGGTTATCAGGGGCAGCGGGCCCCGCTATTGCCTGGTGGGCCCCACCTATGCACTATTCATGGTAAATAGTTCCCAGGGCCAAAAATGCAATATTTTGCATTTCAAGTGGTTTGCCTTGCGTAGGCAATAGTGAAGGGTGTTCTACATGTACAGAATACTCAGAACAGAGAAATGAGGGTGGTGGGCCCTGCCAGGCACCGTGGTGGGCCCCACCAGCTTTGATGTATTCTGTACACCAGAATACCCAAGGGAAGCCTACAGAGGCCTATGTGCATAATCGGGGTCGATACAAGGATTAAGACCGAGTCGAATCAACAGAAGCCCGAAATTGCACGATGGTGAAAAGTCAGGGTCAACAACTATTTTTCTTCTTCAGTAGCTCTATTAAAGTAATGATGTATCAAGAATATCCTTGAACAAATCACCTACAGTAATTGGTCAACCCATAAAAGAACTAACTCAATTATAGATGCAAGGATCTTTTAATCCCCCATCGCCTTCATCTTATCTTGATCCATCCAAATGTGATCTTGTTCAATAACATGACCCAGGAATTTAATCTTGATTTACCCGAAAGCATACTTCTCGTTTTTGACATATAATTGATTCTCTTATAGTTTCTTAAATACCATTTGGAACACTTGATTCACTAAAGTACAAAAGTAGCAATAGCGTTTGTTAGTACAAAAGGCCTAACAAGGAATTCAAACGCACCATTCCCAATTACACAAATGATCTTCAACTCATCCCTTTCAACCACCCTCACTTTATAATAGTCTAATCTTAGATCCAACTTCATGAAATACTTAATTTATCCTAATTGATCAAATAGATCAACAATAGTGGTATAGGTGTTCTACACTATGACTCTGTTAGAGCTTAGTAATCCACACAAAGCCGCAAACTCCCATCTTGCTTCTTTTGAAAAAGAACTTAAGCATCAAATGAAACTTTTGTAGGGAAAATAAATTCAACTTCTAACAATACATCTAATTGCTTTCTCAACTCAGCTAGTTTGGATGACTTTGAACTCAATAACCATCTCTCTAATCAATGAAGGATACTTTGATTCTTCCTCTTTCTCATGCAACATCGAACCTACTATATAGGTTGGCTTCCTTCATTTTACTCCTTTCTTCAATTGTAAGGTTGAGAGCACCTTCTTTTTGCAATCAAATTTATTGTCACTAAAATAATACAAGGTTTATCTTTCATCAACAATAGGCTATTCAATGCTGGGACTAACATGACCCAAATCTTTTTTAACAAATCCATACCCACCAATAGATCAAAGTCATCCATTGGTACCATAGTGAAATCCACCTTCTCAATCTAAGGACTTATCAAATAAGAGATTACACAGACAATTCTTGTGATCTTAACAACCTCCAAGTTCATTACTTTCAACTTCCAGCTATCTTCCTCTACTTGCAATTTCACACAAAGGGGCCAAAAATCAATGAGGAAGTTATATATGGCTTCTGTATCGATTAACAGTCTAAAAGTCTTCCTATTTAGCACAACATCTGCATACATTAATCTCCTCCCAAAGGTGCTCTTGTTTACTGCATTCTCTCTCTTAAAAGATTCTAAGAATTAAAGAGCTTCCCCCATAAAAGATTCATTTTACTCGTCATCCTTCTCCTCCCTTTTGGTTTCTTCTTTATCATTAAGGGTCCTTAATGCATTCAGGACAACCTTGTAAGTGCACTTGATCATTCTATGTGAACCGCTATAAAAAAAATACTTTATACTCGAAAACTTCCCTAGTATAAAGCCCTCTATTACCTGTGATCAAGATTCTCACATATTGAAATTTCATAAAGGAAAGTTGCTCTTATTCTTCAGTCCCTTTATAGTGGGTACTCTCTTGTTAAACCTTGAAAAGAAGCCATCAAATTTGTTACCTTGCTTAACACTCTAAGGAAACGGTTTATTCTATCTATTACCTCAACCTTCATTAGCTTTAAAAGAGGGAAACTTCCTTTTTAAAGAGTTATGATCATAATTATCTATGCTCTTGATCACTATAACCGCGATTGAGGAATTCTTCACCCTCTATCATTGTAGGTCACTTTTTGCCCATGGCTTCAATCGCTCTAAAAATCAGTAAACCTTGTCAACTTTTATCATATCTAAGATGTCAAGAATCAAAATAGAATATTCTCAAATAAAAGAAGTATGTCATAGCTCAATCAACTTCTGCCTTACATTATAGGTTACATTTTCTAGGTAGTATTTGGCTTTTAAAGCTTGTTTATACTCTTCCCAAATATTAATAACACACTTTGCCTTTCTGATTTATTCCTTCTTGATTCTCCATCAAAACTTCACATCTTTACTTAGATACATTGATGTAAGTGGCATCATTGTGCATTTAAAGTAGTTTTCATGGTGTCAAAATATAATTCCAAGTTAAGCAAGAAGTTATCTATGACTTTGAAATCTTAAACTCTATTGAATAAGTTAGGATTAAGGATATTTGTCGATACAAAGCTTCCGCCTACATCCAATTAAAAGGCACTTTCATTAGCTTGATCATTTGTTTTCTCCTTCATTGTACCTCCTTTTATAGTAAATCATATACGGCTTGAGCATTTTCCATTCATACTCTCATAGCTTTATACTCATCTATGACATCCTTTTCAAGGTTCTTAAAATCAACTTTTGATAGCATTCCTTCTATTCTAGTCACTTGCTCTCTCATATCATCTGAAACACTAGTACCTATACACTTCTTATGATGGGAAGCCTTAAGCTCTATTGACCCATAATCACTTAATGGCAATTTAGAAAGCCATTGTTCTACCACTGTAAAATGTTTCAAGAAATTCTCAAATAGTTTAGCTCAAGCAATCATAGCTTGGAGCAAATTAGCATGTGATGATAATACATTACCATCGATAGTCACTCAAGTTACTGTAACTTCAAGTGAATTCAAACGACTACTAAGTGCCTCAATGCACACTTGTCCCAACTTCTCATTATGAACTCATATAACTTTTTTGAACTCTTCCACTCATTTCTTTAATACCTCAAATGCTTACTAGCTTATTATCTTTATCTTTAGTCATCAATTCATCTAGATTATCTTAATATAAACTATGATACTAAGTGCCATGGATTGAGTTCAACGTATCTTTAACAAACCCATATGAAGCTTCTATGTAAACACTACCTTCAATAAATCAGCCAACTAATGAAACCTGCATGTATAAAAAGAGATTAACTCCTACTCAAGTTGGCATAATTGTCTAAAGCAAGCATAACGAAGCATGAAATAGTCACATGTAGCACATAGCATGATAATCACATCATGTTATGATGATTAAGTTGTGAAAGATAATAATAATATTTATGCATTATTAATGACAATGGTCATATTAATAATAATATATGATGACTAATAATAATATATGTATTATGATATAACATTTATAGCAAAGTGATGAAGTTTAAATAAAGACATAATCTCATTCTTATCCGATTATATTCATGTTAGGTGCAAACGTATGCATAGTAATTATTTTAATGCTTATATTGAAACACAACATTAAGCAAATTAACTATATGATATGGATTTCCTTCAGAACAACATGTATTTAATTTTTAGAAGTATGATTAGTAATAAAGGTTGTTTAGCAATATTAATATTATATGGTATGTGTTCTCATAGATTTAAGTTTATAAATTAATTTATTGATGATATACCATAGATAATAGAGGAAATTTAAATGGTGATTAATGATGTATTAAATTTACTATCATGGCTTATTAATTGTAATTATTATCATGCATTTTTATATGATTTTATATGATTAGTAAAGAATAAATTAAATGAAAATAATATAAAATTTTGACTAACTAAGCTTTATACTATTAAATATATATATATATATATATATATGCATGTTTACTGAAATGAATGATCAATATAATGGATAATATAAGATATGATGCTTGTTTATGTATTTCAAAATCATGGCATCTCATAACATACAACATATATTGACATATCCATATACATGACATGATTTGGAGAAATAAGGAAGGAGGAAAATAAATAAAAGAAAGTAATGATATGATATATGAAAAGGGTACTTAGGTATTATAAAATTTCTACGGGAATCAAATGAAAGTAATATGGTATCAGTGGTTAAACCACAGTGATGAAATGTAAAATCCAGTACCACACGCGCTTATGATATGGCCCAACATATGAAAGGGCAAATGAATAAAATGAAATGAAACAATACAGGAAAATAAGAGGGAGAATGCATAGCATGAATGCATTCTCATATATGGCATAAATCATGAATTATGATGATGATTTATATGATATGATGTTCAACACTAATGTACATATGCAGAATTGATCATTAATAACATACATACCATGACATAAACATGATGGGATTGAGAATGACATCTAATTGATACATTTATATGTTTAAATGATGATAATTAAATAAATGATAAGGTGATATGCTATGATGATATTTAATTAAAGCATGATGAGATAATGATATGATACATGTGAGAATGATATACATGATGATATACATACTTGTTGATAACATGTTATGTAATGATGATAATTTTATATTTAGACATAATTATAAAATAGAAGCTATGGAAAATAATCATAAGAGCTTATGCTAATAGAGAGTGTTAATGTGATAATTATATCTAACATTCTTTGATCCCAATCATATTGAATGATGGTAGAGAATAAAATTAATTTGGTTCATTATATTATGATTTAAGAATTAAAGAACTATGTGATAAAATAAGAAATGGCATGTTAGAATAATTATAGGATTTTTATATATCCTGAAATGTTATGAAATTAATGATATTGGTTATGAACAAAAGTTTAAGTAGTTTAGAATATGATAAAATCATAAAGGAATGATAATATATAACTTTAATTATGGACATGAAATGAACTATGACCTGAATATGTTAAAGAATCAAATATATGTTGATATACATTGAAAATGTTTAGATGTAGTACTCCAAATGATTACATGATATTACTATTAAGAAGATGTTATGGTTTACATGATATGTTTCATATATTTTATACAAATGATTATATTTTATGTTATATGTTAAAGCACCACTGAGTTATATACTCAGCATTCATTATTTGATGGACGCAGGTAAATAGATGGATGGCAAGCACGGATTCCCAAAGTACCAATTCAGTAAGGGTCTCTTCAAAGGCAAGGACTTGGAATAGATCAAAGTTCTAATTAAAATAGATTAAGTAATTTAAAGTAATGTTAAGGTAGTAAATGCAAGAGTGTTATCTGGGGTTGATATTTCCATAAAAACTTAGATCGGCATATCCATGAAATAAAATAAATATAAAGAACAAAAAAATTTATGTACCCTTTGTAGAGTACTTAATGGATTCCATTTACTGGAGATCGTTAACTATTCTACGGGAGCATGTTGCACCCAAGAAAGGCGTGACAGAGAATGTTATGAAAATTAAATAGCATGCTAATTAATATGAGTTCTAATATTTATATGATAATAATTGGCAGAATTATTGATTAGGGAATATGATAAATATAAAATGGGAATAACATTGAGATTAAGATTTAGTAATTACATGGAAATTTGTAAATGTGTGGAATTATTTTTATACATGTTATGTACATAGATTTTCAAAGAATACTTAAATATATATATGTACTTAATTCTAGATGATGATTATAATATATATATATATATATATATATATATATATATATATATATATGAAAAATATGGAAACTTAAATAAATTTAAATTTGTATAAAAATATATTTATTACATATATACGATATATTAATGTAAATATTTTATTTTATTATATCATATTTTATTTTATTATATAAACTTATGTGATATTTTATTATTTTATATTATATTTTATTATACAATATTATGATTTATTTTTTAGTAGAATTGTAAGATTGATTTATAATGGGTATAATATATATATATTATTTATACAATATGTTATAAATATTATAATATATATAAGTATATAAATTATATTATTTAATATAATGTGTATAGCATATACATATAATGTATTAAATATATATATATATATATATATATATATATATATATATATATATATATATGTATGTATGTATAATGAGTATATAAATATATGCATATGAGCATATACCTTTATAGATATTATGTATGTATATAAATTATTATATATATATATATATATATATATATATATGTCATATGTTTTAAAATAAGTTAGTGGAGGGATAAGAAGTGTTAGTGTGTGAGTGTATATATCCTAAGCTATGCAATTCATCTCTTTTAATTAAAAGAGTTGGAAAGAAAATCAATTTCCTCCACTCCTTTTTTATGTCCAAGCTTCCACCGTACACTTCCTATTTTTCTTCCATCTTGACCCAATTCTCACCATTAATTCCTCATCATCTTATCCTCTTTTTCTTTCTTCTTCATCTAAAAATTCTCCTTTCTCCATGTCAAATCCTAGCAACGTTTGAATTCCTTCTTTTTCTTTTATTTTGCCATAATATTACTTCTTGTTCCTTTAATTTCTTGACTGATACTCAACTTTAACTGATTGCATGCATGATCTACTTCTTGAACTAAGCTTTGGAAAGATTTAATTAGTGGTTGTGAGGAAGTATTTGAAGATAGGTGGATTAGTGGAGGTGGGATGCTTTCTGCGCATAATATCTTCCTCTTTTTAATTTATTTTCGTTGATTTCTTCTTGATTTAAGTTTTTACTGCATATGTATTTAATGTTAAGAAAAAAATTTACTTGAGTTGATGTTGTGTGAATGTGTTGGTGTTTTTAGCGTTAAAGGTAAATTGTTTTGTAATTTGAGGTATATTGCGGTTTTATCGAGTATGTGTTATTTTGGGCGTGAAAGTATCATATAAATCATGTTGCTTTGCACGTGAAGGTGTTATGTGTGTTGGAATGTTTGGATGTGTATGAATTCGTGTTATAATCATTTAATTACTACGGTAAAGGTAGATAGAATGAGTAAATAATTGTATTGTGTATGTTGGTTTTTATTATGTAGGTTACAACAATCTGGGAATTAAGGGCTTAATTAGTGGATTATTATTACATATTATAAGACCTTAGCAGCTACTTTAATCTACTTCAATATTGTTTTAAAATTTGCTCTGTTTTAGGAACTTTTGAATATCTTAAAAGGCATATAAGGTAGGTGGTTTTAGGGGGCTGAAATTGAAGCTGGATGAAGCTTATTTGATTGAGTATTTGGCTTGCCGAAATGAATGAGTTGTGAATATGTTTTGGGATGTATATGTATTGTGCAAAATAAAATGTTTAGGGCGTGTAGGTGTTAGGTAGTTGAGAATGAATTTGTTGCACATATGAATTGATATATGAGTTGCGTAATTGATTTATTTGATTACTTGCTTTAAGGAAATGGAGTAACGGTGTTTACATAGTAGTGAATGTGGTTAGTGTTGGTATTTTATTTAATGAAATATTATGAATATGTATAGGAGTGTATGTAATGTGCATATGAGTTTTTGAAGTATTATGGCTATTTAAAATGGTACATAATGGCTTTGGTTGAAAATGGAAAGGATAAATTGAATGTTTTTGGAATTAAAAAGCAACAGATTATTTGAACATGATATATATATTTGGTCTCATAATGTTTAAGGTGTGTTTTTGATAAACTAAAACGTTTTTAATGAACATAGGTAATATTTAGCATGTAGGATATTTTTAATAAATGGTTTTATGAATTTATGTTTTATATTACATTAAAATTTATTAAATTTACTTTCTAATGAATAAGTTTATTTAAGTGGAATTTTGGTAATTTAGCATTTTAAAGTTTAATTAATTAAGTTGTTGTTTTAGCAAAATAATCTTAGGAAGCTTTAAGGTTTGGGTATAATGGTATAAGTATAGCTTTATTTAAAATATAAATATGTTGATAGAAATTAAGAAAAACAATGAAGAGTTTTGTGTGATAACATATAGCTATGAAAGTGTTTTAATTATATGATCAAAATTTCTAATGATTGTAACATGTTAATTAAGACCATTAAGTTATATGACAAATTACTCGAAAACGTTTTAAATGAAGTGTAAAAATAAGTCTATTTTATGTTTAAAATTATTTTAAGTGATATGTGAATTTGATATCTAGAATGAAATGATAATATGGATATATTTAATATTAAGTTAATATTATTAAATCTACTATCAAAATGGAAATGTCACATCCTAAATTGAGCACATACTTTGCATTCATAAATTGGTTGAAATGTATTGTTTTATATGTTATTGGTGTGTTAATGATATGAAATAATGCCTATGATAATAAGTATATGATGAGATTAGAGTTTATAGCTCTAAAGTTAAAATTGGAAATTTTGACGAAAAACACTGAAACTACCCCTAAACGGTGACTAATTGAGGTTTTTGATGTTGAAAACACTTCGTATGATTAATTAAGTAAGCTCAAGATGCTTGTTTTAACTTGAATTTGATATATGCAAATTTTGAAAAATTTTAAATTAAAATTATTTATAATGTTATAATTGAGTGTTAATAATGTAAGCATGATGTAAGCATATGAATGTAATTATGATTTTTATTAGAAAATGAATAATTATGAATTAATGATGAGTTAGTAAGAGTATATAATAAAATGTAAATATTAGAAAAATATAATTAATATTTTTAATTATGATGTCATGAAGATATCATAAGTAGTATAAGTGATGTCATAATTAAGTTAATAAGTTAATTAGTGTTATGTAAGTAGATAAATAGATAAATATAATTGAAAATAGAATAAGTCAAATTAGATTTGAATTGGTATATTAAATTAGTAGTGGGATTGGTATTTGAAAAAGT
>CANYBF010190477.1:0-11777 GCA_948192965.1 Dalechampia spathulata
AATTCACTAATTCATTAAACTCCTTATTAACATTTATCATACTAAATAATCTTTTTAATTCTCAATTATAATTTATCACAAGCTTCATAACACAGTTTATGTCATACTTCATTATATCCTCTAATTTAGTCAACATAATTTAACCTTAACCAAACCAGTTTATACTATTTATTTATGACTTCATTAAATCTTCTAAATACACTTAATATGCTTATTTTAATAATCATTTAAGTCCATAAAAACTTTATGGTCATATGCTTCCATATTAGTCCATTAATCATTTGAATAATGCATCTAAGTCCAATTTCATTAATCTTGCTTTATACTAATTTTCTTACATAATGTGACTTCCATTTCACTTTAATTTTTAAGTTAAAATAATTAAATCAAACTCAACAAAATCAATTTTACATAGCCTTTTAACTCAAAAATATTTCAAATGAAGAATTAGCCTTAAATCATCAAATATACTTATCTTATCACTTAGATTTTATCATCTTCTTTACTATTAACCTTCTGTTTTTATTAAATCACTTTAGATCATGTTTTAAACTTACCATTATATAGTAAATAACCTTCAAATGATTCATCCAAAAGGAAAATCAAAAGCCACACACACCCACACAACCACTAATCACTTTATTTCATGCTTTTTACATCACTAACCCTTTTAACTTTCAAATCATCAACTAAATCTACCCAAACTACTATAAACCATCTACCCATACAATAAATCACACACAAAATATGCAAATCTCATGGATCTACTACTAGATCCTACTCACCAAGGCTCACCTATAAAAATCTCAACTTAAACTTGATATCCCTTTGATTTTGCTACGGATTTGAATAAACTTTCACCTCTTTGACTTCCTTTAAGTTGATCTACAACTTAAAAAACATTCATGTACCTTAAAGAGTGAGATAAAACCAAAAAATGAAGTTAGAGTTCAAACAAGTTTCGGTTTACTTGAAGAAGACATGATTTTCAAAGGATTTCAACTTACTTTTGATGAATCATCAAAGAAGTGTTTCAGTCACTCTTTTAAAAGATGAGAAAGAGAATAATCTTCTACCTAACTTGAAGAAAACATACAAAGCTAACTTGAACATGAAAAATCCAAGCATAAGAAAAAGAAAACTTACCGCTTTAGCTTGCTTGATGGATACTTGCTTCCGTCTTTTACAAAATGAAGTAGAAAAGAAGTTATCTTGAGAAAAATTTAAGCTAAACACATGAATCTTCCATAATACTTGAAGTTTAAAGTGGAAATGATAAGAAAAAAGGATGATTTTTGTGTTGGTTATGAAGAAAGAAGAAGATAAGATATGAAAATGGAGTTAAGAGATGAAAGAAAAATGAAAATGTATGGAGACGATGGAGATATGATGTTGGCCAAGAGGATAAGGAGGTATGAAGGAGTGGAATTTAGGTCTAAATTGAAGTAAAATTCGTTTGAAATAAACCTTAATTTAGGGTAGCCCCTAACTACACCCAAAACACCTTCAAAAACTATATTATAGCCCTTAATATGTATGTTTATACATATATAATTTAAATTCCACCAATCAAATCCTTATTTAATGTATTTTTATACTTAATACATACTCCCATACACCTTATTTTATAATAAAAACCCTTCATCTTTTTCTACTAACAAATAAAATATAATTCTTTATTTTCTCTTTCCATCCACTAATACAATTTCCTACACCACTAACATAATTTCCAATCCCACTTCCAATATAATATTGTAAGCGCTAGTTTCTGTCAGAGCCCAGAGCGAGGCTTGCGATGCTCACAGACCGAGGACCGCACTTGGAGCAAAAGCGCAGTCTTCTCGAGGGGTTACCCCGAGGAATGATACGAACTCGAAAGAGTTACAAGGAGTCACCATCGGATGGTTCCCAATTTGTCCAACTAACCCATAGCATGAGTGCTAGTTAAACCCTTCAGAGATTGGGTTAAGGTGGTGGAGATCTATTTCTATGAGTTTCCAAAATCGATTTTACCATTATAGTTAGAATTAATTATCCTAAACAGGCATGCATACGATAGCATGATATGTGATTTGGCGTTGTACGGTTGCACATAGAATGACATATAATGCTATATGGCATTTGGATGGCATGGCATATGCATGGCATGCGAAGTAATGATAAAATAATATGGCATATGCATGACATGTGAATATGAATGACATATCATATGTATGATATGGTAGCTTAGCATGATATATAAGCATATAATCATGACAAATAGCACATATAGCGTAATACGTTAGCATTTTTGGATCGTATTGGCATTATAGAATGTATGGTGTATGCGTGGCATATGAAGTGAGTGGTATGGCATATGTGTGACATGCAAGATAGATGACATAGCATATGCATGGCATGTGAAATGGATGATATACCATATGCATGATATATGAGGGAAATGACATATCATATGCATGATATGTGGGAGAAATTATGTATCATATGCATGACATGTGAGATGATGTGAAACATGGCATACGCATGGTATGTAGCATGGATGACTTATCATATGCATGATATGTGAAATGAATGGCATATCACATGCATGGTATGTGAGATGGCATATAACATGACATATGCATGGCATGTGAGGTGAATAATGTATCATATGCATGACATGTGAGATGATGTATGACATATCATGTGCATGACATGTGAGTGGATAACATGGCATATGCATGACATGTGAAGTGGATGACATACCATATGCATGATATGACATAGCAATATATGCGTGTAATGGCATGGCATATGCATGATATGGCATAGTAATGCGTATGTGAATTGGCATTTGATATGGCATGGTATATATGGCATGGCATAATGGTATATGACATGATGATAGCATGTGATATGGCATGGCATGGCATATAGCATGACAAGTTTGCGCATGTTGCATTGTGTATTGGCGTATGTTGGCATATTTACGATGTTGTAGCGTACATGGTAATAAATGTTATGGCATGGCATATGCATGGTATGGCATAGAAGTGTGTGATGTGGCATGTTACATGGCATGTGATATGATATGGCATATATACTTAGGCAAATATAATAAACCATCCACGAGCAAAAATAACAATGGCCGGTGAAAGGGATCGAAAGAGATAGGGGATACACATGGGATTTTAGGAGGAATTATTACAAAACAATGAATAATTCTATCCTATTACATAAATGTCCGTGCATACAGTGTATTTGGGACGTTAAGTAACGTCCCCTCCTCCTCGGGTATTTTTCCATTTTGGGGCGCACGAGACAAAAATGCACAAATGGATATTATGCAAAATAAACACAAATAAATTCATTAATAGCAAATAAATTTAGGATTTATTTGACTAGTCCAATGATATGTGAAAGCATGAACCAAGAGTCAAAATCCAGCAATTATTTGGCAATAATCATGCGAATTTACACGAGTCGGATCGTGAGAATTAATTAAAATAAAAAATAATTTTAAGCAAAATTATTCTTTTTTTGATCATGGAAAATCAAATGGGAGTGCTAACATCATTTGGAATAATTTGGAGATAGCCCCTCAAACAATTTGAATCCAATCCTTTCAAAAATCACATTTTATACAAGTTAAATCAGCATTTAATCATAGAAAATCAATTTTGAGGCCAAAATTAGTTAAATGTAATTAATTTTTGATGGATCCAATATGCTTGAGTTATTGCTAAACATCAAATGTTATTGGGAGAATCAAATCGATTTTGAAAATGATTGAAAAATGTGGTTTTTCAAAAATTTTCCAAGGAACATGCGCCGCATGTCAGGCTATGTGCGCCACACATAGGTTGTGTGTGGCATACATATCATGACATATGGCACACATAGCATTTAGATCTGCAAGAAAATTAAATCTGTCAATACAGAAACAATCTACAAACAAAAATACGCAACTTTAATGAAGACAGTACCTCATTTTGAGCTTGGATTGACCTACGATTTGCAATCCAAAAAATTAATTACGTAATTAATTTGAATAATTAATTTTAGAGCTAAAATTAATTAGATCTAGACAATATTTGACAGATTCAGAATCCCAAGAGCATGGACAAGCCTCTGGAGTTGCTGGAAAAATCAAATCCAAAGCAAATCATGTGAAAAATGGCTTTTTCTATGATATCCAGGATCTATGTGCACTGCACATAGACCTATGTGCACCACACATAGGCTATGTGTGGCACACAAAGATGGATGTGTGGTACACAAAGTTTGTAAAACAGAAGGAAAACGGAGATTTTTCAACGAAAACTCGAGATCCAACCCCAATTTAGGCAGATCAGAGCCTGAAAAATGGATTTTTGCTTCGTGGATTTGCATCCAACACAGGAAAAATAATTTTAAAGTTAAAATTATTATAGATCTATGAAATATATGGTAGATCTAGAACACTAGAGGCATAGAGAGGCCTCAAATGTTGCTGGAAAGACCAGATTGGGCAAAAAAACTAGAGTAAAATGGAAGAAAATTGGCATTTTCTTTGAAATCTGGGGCCTATATGTGCAGTATATAAGCCTATGTGCGCCACACATGAGCTAGATGTGGCGCACATAGGTCTATGTGTGGTGCACATAGCCTGGAAAATAGAGGAAAACAGAAGGTTTTCAAGAAAAATGTGAAATCTGGCTCGGATCTAGGTAGATCAAAGTCGAAAATCAATATTTTTGGGTACTCAATAGCTTGAGTAAATCATAAAAACACAAGATTGAAGCCAATCTATAAGAAATTAAGCCAAAATGTGAAGACTTATGCAAAATCCATAAGAAAAGTGAAAGAAAATTGAAAAATTACCTTGGAGCAGTAGGTTTTCTTCAAGATCTTCTTTCCAATCATGCTTAGGGAGCCTAACTAGAGCCAATTAGTCTCTAAATCGTAAGCAATTAATTAATTAAGTGTTTAATTAATTTTGGAGGAATTTTGGCATAGTTTGGCCTTGCTTTTTAGCAATTTTTGGACCTCCATCAGATGACCCCAAGCTCTATATTTATAGAGCCAAATTAGGATTTGGTAAAAATGTAATTTTCTATCCAAAAATTAAAAATTTTAAGGCTATGTGCGCCATACATAGCTTATGTGTGCAGCATGTAGTGTTACATGCTACACATATAGCATTTTGACCCATCGCGTGCAGCCCATTGGGGTTGCATCGGGACATGCACCCCGTGCCCCGTAAGCATCATTTTGTGTGCCAAGACATTGTGTAACATGGCTCACATCCGGTTTGGTCTTGAGAAGGCTCCCAACCAAACATCTTTTTATGCTATATGCGTAGCACATAGTGCTACATGCTACGCATATTGCATTTTGCCCCTATGTGTGCTGCCTTGCACGAGCAAAATGTAATATGAGTCATATGTCAAATAAGCATCATTTGACATATTAAGACATTATGCAATGAAAAGTTTTCCGGATTTGGTCCGGAAAGTAGGCCCCACCAAACGTCTTTTCTTTTCAAATAGTGCACGCATGGCACTATGCACCCTATATGTATTTCACCTCGTATGGGCAAAATGTAATGCGTGTCACATGTCAAATATGTGTTATTTGACATTCTAAGACGTTGTGCTATGCGGAGCACATTAGATTTGGTCCCAAAAGTGAGCCCCACCAAATGTCTTCTTTTGCTACATGCGTAGCACATAGTGCTATATGCTACGCATGTAGCATTTTCACCCTATGCGCACAGGCTCATATGAGCGAAATGTAACGTGAGCCATATGTCAAACAAGAGTCATTTGACATTCTAAGACATTGTGTAGTGAAAAGTACTCCGGATTTGGTCCCGAGAAGGCTCCCGACCAAACGTTTTTTTTCGTCAAATAGTGCGCATAGTGTTATGCACCCTATTCATGCATTTCACCTCGTATGGGTGAAATGTAACGCATTTCTCATGTCAAATAAACGTCATTTGACATTCTAAGACATTGTGCTATGTGTTCTTAGTTTGCTATATATGTAGCACATAATGCTATATACTACGCATATAGTATTTTCATGCTATGCACTCCGCCTTGTACGGGCAAAATGTAACATGCTCTGTATGTCATCGGAGATCCACTCGACATTCTGAGGCATTGTGTAGCTTCGGCTCTCGCTAGGTGGGCCTCGGGTGGTAGGCCTACTAATGTCCCTTCTCGGGCATATAGTGCTACATGCCCAAAGCATAGCATTTTGCATGTTATGTGCTCTGCCTTTGATGGGCATAGTGCAATATGTTATGTGGGCACAGAATACACAGAAAAGGCTAAAAAGGATAGTGGGCCCCACCAAATGTCATGGTGGGCCCCACCAACTGTAATATGCTTTGTACACCCAGAACACTTAGAGAAAGCCAAAGAGGCATATATGCACTATCAGGATCGATATCGGGGACCTGTACCAAGCTGAATCGACAAGAACCCGAAATTGCAGGTGGGTGAAAAGTCAGGGTCAACAAATATATTAACTTAAAACTCCACTAACACATTTTTCTATCCTACTTCTAATATAATATATTAATTTAACATCCCACTTACTTATTTATTTTCATATACTTATTTATTTTTTACGTACAAATTCAATATTTAATCAATTTTCTTATTCTTTATATTATAATATTATATTATGTCCTTTCATCATATGTCAAATATATATAAATACTATTTCTTAATACTTTTACCAATTCCTTATTAATACTTAATTATTAATTTCCTAATACATTAAAAATTACATTTATGACATCATCCTTACCACTTTATGACATCATCATGACATCATTAATAAAAAATTACCAATTATACTTTTCTAATATTTACATATTATTATTTACTTTTACTAATGCATTAAAAATACATTATTATTCATTCTCTAATACTTTAGAATTATAATTATAGTTATATGCATGCATCATGCTTGCATCATCATAACTCATTTATGATATCATAAATAAATTCCAAATTTTATTATACTATCTTTTCTATATTATTAACTTATGTTAAATCAATCATCTTAAACATACATATTTAAACATATCAAGTGTTCTTAATACCAAAATCATCAATTTATCTCCGTTCAATGGGTCCATTTTCAGTGGTTTCGTCAAAATTTTCATTTCAACATCATAGCATGAAACTCTTATCACATCATATAATTTCCATCTTTAGCATAATTTCATGTCAATATTACACTTATAACATATAAAAATATAACATATCAATCAATTCATGAATGCAAAGTTGGTGCTCGATTGAGGATATGACATCATGCTTACATCATCACTACACATCAGTCTTACATCATCATTACCCATTTATGACATCATAATTAATTTCAATTATATTATTTCATCTTATATATTTTATAAAACTTATGTTAAATCAATCATCTTAAGCATACATATATGGACATATTAAATATTTTCAATATCCATTTCATTAAATTATTATCCTTCAGTGGTTCGTTTCAGTGGTTTCATCAAAAATCCTCATTTCAACCTAATAGCATAAAACTCATATCACATCATATATTTTCCATCATTGGCATAATTTCATGTCAATAACACACTTATAACATATAAAACAAGACACATAAATCAATTCATGAATGCAAAGTGGGTGCTCGATTTAGGATGTAACAATTCTATAATCCTTTTTCATTATGTAGACTTAATAATATGCATTTAAATTAAACTCAACTACTCTAATTTGACACATTTTTGCATGAATCAAGAAAGCTTTAATTTTTAAAAATGAGTTTTTAAAGCTAAAAACCTTAAAGAAAATAATGATTTAGCTTTAATTTTTAAAAATGATTTTTTAAAGCTAAAAACCTTAAAGAAGATGATGATTTAGCTTTAATTTTTAAAAATGAGTTTTTAAAGCTAAAAACCTTAAAGAAAATGATGATTTATGACCAATCAAGATTATATAATGCAATTATGAAGCAAAACGGTTACTGGAAAGTTAAATTTTTAAGAAAGAATTGATGAAAAACTCACAAAAAATTTACCTATAATGTAATGTGTCACTCATTATAGGGAAAAGGCAATGTGTGTTGCACAATAAGCAATGTATGTCACACATTTCATAGAAAATGCAACGTGCATTGTATGTTACCTTGTTAAGGTCAAAAATTTGCAAATAAAGATGAAAATGAAGTAAGAAACACCAAAACAAAATGGTAAAATGAAAGAAACATAAGATGAAATGTTTTTAGTGCTTACCAAAGCTGGTAGTTGAGTTTTCTTGATTTTAAAGTGTTGGGGTAAGTCAAATTAGTATAATAATTAACTAAATTAAGTCTAATTAATATGATTAATTATTTTTAGAGTAATTTTGATAGCATTTTGGTATTCTTAGTTAATTTCTACTTTATTTTTATAAAATACTCATTAGGTATTTATAAAGACTGGTATGGAGGGTGAATTTTTAAGTTTTCTAATGTGAGAATTTTTTTTATCAAGTAGCAACATGTATTGTACATTGCTCAATGTGCACTGCATATTATAAAAAATGATAACATGTATCATATATTAACCAAAAAAAGGTAACGTGTGATACATATTGTATTGTTGGTAGAATGATAACTCCATTTTTAGGCCAATTTTAGCTTAATTTTGGTCTAAAAAGTTTCCTTAAGTATGAAATCAAGATAAGCTTCATCATTAAGCATAGGAGGATGAAAATTGAGAGCCAGCACCTTTCCTTTTGATTTTTAATCTTCAATCTCGAATCCTTCAAATCTTCTTTAAACTTATATGAATTGATAAGCAAAAAAGAAAAAAAATATTTAATAAAACATAACCTAAAACTAATTCAAGAAGTCAAAAAAAATTACATAGATAGATAAGAAAGAAAAGAAAGTAAGATAATGCAAAATCTGTATGATAATTTCTCTCTCTTTCCGTAGAAGGAAAAGATTAAATATATACTTTGATAAAATTCAATGCCAACCTTCCAAAATAGGCAAACAAATGGCTAGAAATCACCTTAAAAATCATGAATTATGCATCAAAGAACTCAACTCAACTCAAGATAATAAGTACTCAAGTCAGGTGGAGTGTTGGAAGGTAAAAATATAATGTCCAAGGAGTAACTCAAATAAAGTTGAATTCAAAAATGTCATATTTCAGTGAAGAACAAATAACTCAAGTCGATATATAACACTCAATTTGAGTGTCATAAAAAATGTAATTTGATAGAAATTGAAAATGAAAGATAGACATTTAAATGCAAATAAGATTTAAATCCTAAACTAAAGACCTAAATGAGTTAAACATGCAAAAATATAGTGAAATATTAAAATAATAAACTAATACACTAAATGTAATTGATGCAAAGTAATGTGCGAAATACATTATAATTGAGATGAAAAATAATAAAATAATATTAAATATCATCAAAATGAAGGTACAAAATATATATTTTCATTCACATCAAGATGTTAACAAAAAAAAAATCAAAAATAGTGGAAGTGATATTTTATAAACTTTCTTTAAACTTAAACGTTTTCATTGATAAACATCATATCCAAATTAATCAATTTAAAATTAATTTTCTATTAGAAGCTCTTGTTTGTCATAAATACTAACTCTAATGATTTAACTAAATCTAAGTCATAAAGTCAAATGAAAAATAACAAAAATGAAATGTAAAACAACAAAAGTAAAAATATTAATTTTTGGTAATATTAATCTAAGTCATAATCCACGTCACAAATCATTTCAAAGGTTGTTTCAATTTTTGGTAAGAAAAAAAAAGTTGATTAATTTAATCATAACTGTAGTTAAGAAAATGGATTTGATAACATCAGGAAAAATAAAAATATTTTATTATTTATGAGTAATTATTACTAAACTTATTTAGTTAAACGTAATAATTAAATTATATATTTTTATAGTTGATTAGTTTGATTTTTTATGAAATCAAATGGATACTTATATCCAGATTGAATCCTTTTAAATCAATCAGAATTCTTTTATTTTTGATTAGATTGATATTATTTGATGGAGATGTTAAATACAAAATGGATACAGAGAAGAAAATTCCAAGTCCACGACGTGTACCGACTTTGACAGACCGTACGGTTTGTCCCTGACATCAGTGCCAAGTATCTCCTATGATTGAAGACTTTTAATGTCTCCTTTCGATGATTTTTGGAAATTTCATTTATATTTTTATATATAAATTAATATAATGAAAATAAAAATATTATTTATTTTATATAAATTAATATAACTCATTGAATGGTCCACCAAATTCAGCAAAAAAGTTTGGAAAGTCGAATGATGATTGTGAATATCATCATGAACTTGGCTTTTATAAATTAATTGTACAAAAAAATTAGCTAGCAAGGTCAAATTTTGATTGTGAAAGTTCCACATGCAACATTACGTTGGTCATCTTCAACTTCTGTACCTGTTTGGACGGAACCGATAAAAAGAAAAAAAAAGGGAAATGGAAATACAAAGACGCCAGAAACAGACAAAAAAGCGTTGAAATATAAACCACATGTCAATATCAAATTACTCATTTCCACCTTTTAACCTTTTAAATGTATATATTTTTTTTTAACCAAATATGATATATTAATAATGAGTATAATCACAATACAAAATAGACTCTGGAGCTTATAGAATATTTACCCTCCAAAACTGATGAAGATTGGTTTTCCTAACATATTTAGCAAGTTAATCTGCAGCAACATTACAATTTCTAGTACAAAAAATAACTCTAGAGTTAGGGATCCTATTAAGTAAATCACAAATATTTGCAACAAATCCTGCTATATCCAAAATACAATTAACAAAAGGTTCCTTAATAGAATTTACAAGAATATGACAATCAAATTCAAAAATCACATAAGGAGCCTCCATATGGACAGCAAGATTAACTGTCAATTTCAATGTCAAAGCTTCTCCTTGTAAAGCAGATACACATGCAATACGTGTCGAAGCACCATCAATCATTTGACCTTTCCAATTTCTACATAGAACGATAATACCGCTCATACCGTCATGAACATCAAAAGCTATATCCGAATTTATTTTAAGTCAATCTCTAGCCGAAACTGACCACTTATGAGAAACATTAGTTCCCGCCGATATAGCCACATCTGACTTTAATAGAGCAGCATCAGTAGACACACTTCCATTCAGCTAACATCTTGTTATATTGAAAATAGTATCGAGCGGATTAGGTGAAACATCACTGAAAATGTCACATCCTCATTTTTAGCGTGAAAAAGTATTAATGATTCGGGTAATGAAATTATCCCTATACGATCAAAAATAGGGTAATGACATGGAATTATTAAAATACACATATTTTGAGGTGAAATTATAAATATTATGATAATGATAGGAAATATCTATCGGGGTTAAGAAATGATGATAAGATGATAGTAGATTAAGTCAAATGCAAAAAATAAGCTCAAACATGTAAAATTAGATCGAGCAATAAATTGCATGTATATCGAGGCAAAAATATTTATGTATGCATAGAAATGCATGCAATTGAGGAATTAAGATAAATTATGATGGTGTTTGGAGTATACATAATTTATAAATTAAGTATGATTAAGGATCGTATAAATGAATTATACGAGTGAAAATGTATGTATAATATATATACGTATAGAAATAATTGAGAATTAGTGAAAAATGGAATATTAAATAAGTATATTGAAATATTTATATCTAAGATGATTGATATAAAATAAGATTTAAGAATATAGAAAACAAAGTTTAA
>CANYBF010190520.1:0-14037 GCA_948192965.1 Dalechampia spathulata
GTTTAATCTTAACATTGTTATTTTTACAAAATATTATATTTGTATAAAATTTTTATAGCATTCTCTATAAAGAAATGGAGAAAAGAAAGGAGACGAGACGAAAGAAACTATTAAAACATATGCAAGAAATGGTTCAAAAGATAGAACAAATCATAAAGAAATCTCATCACAACCAAATTTGCTTGCATGCAAAAACGAAGGAAACAAAAAGAAGCTTGATTCAGTATTACAGAAGTGAGAGACGATCTTATACCTGCTACTGGAGATGATGATTATAAAGTAATCCCAATAAATGTACATCTTCTTGATGACCGTGAAGTTTCCTTGTCTTTCTTGAGTGGTTTTCGTATGGAACCATAGTGTCAATCATCGGGTATTCTTTGAGAGGCAATCAAGGCTGCTGATCTTCGCTTCTTTCACTACACGCACGCGGTCCTCCAAATCCACGCCGGCGGCCAACTGCTGGTTTTTCTGCCATGACGATCAAATCAAGCTGAAGTTAAGAGTTTCGGGAGGCGACCTTTTTGTTACAAGAAAGAGGAGAATGGAAGAAATTGCAAAAGGCGGTAGAAGGATATTATATAGCGCTTAGGTTTTCGAAAATGTGTTTTGAAGAGCAATAATTTAAGTAAATAAAAGGCTTTTCCAGTTATCATTTCCAACACTGAGGTTTCTTATAAATTTATCTATTTATCTTTTATTATAAATTAATATTAAATTTTTATGTATGGTGACAAAAGACTAAACCATTACTCAGATTTGAATAAATAAATAAAAAATATTAATTTACCACTAAACAAAAACCCAACAGCCCAAAAACAATTCAAACAGAAAACGCGACCCATACAAGTATAAATTGAGACCCAATCGAGCCTACAACGCGACCCACAAGCAACCTAGACACTGATGACACACGGCCCGCAGACGACACGCTTACACACGCTCCAAACTCACGCCACACACCCATCTCACGCGCCCAGACTCGCTCTTTTTCACTCAGACCACGCGCCCACACTCGCTCCACGCACCGCACTTTTCTCACTCACCTGTGATCCGGACCACACTCTCAACTCAACCCAAGAAACATGCAACCATACAACATACTCACTCGAAGCCCAACATGTATTGCAGTATTAAGCATTATTATTTATATTTATCATTCAATAACGGTTAAAATCTTGTATCAAATATTTAAATTCTAAATTTTAAATATTTTAGATCATAATTTTTTTAATAAAACATACTACATTTATATCTCAAATATTTAAATGGTAAACGAAATGCTATATATCTTAAAGTAGCTATATAAACATTTTTGCAAAAAATAAGTTTTATATAACTATCACATCGATACATAATTATTATAAATTTTAAAGAATAAACTACTAATTTAATGTATAGCAATCAAAATCTTATCAAAAATTACATAATGAACAATTACAAAGATAATGCATAAATTTTAAATCAAATTAACTATATATAATTATCTCTACAATAAAAATTTTTTTTTAAACTAAAACAAAAAATATCTTTGGATGAAGATAATGCGAACAATACAGAAGAAAGAAGCCCATAAGAAAACCCAAGGCCCATGAGTATGTTCAAAGATTTTATAAAATGATAATTTTTTATTATAATTTAAAATACTTTAGTAAAATATATTAAATCTTAAGATTATTATTTTTATAAATACTTTTAAAAAATATTATATTTGTATAATATTTGTATAACATTCTTCATAAAGAAATGGATAATTCTCCTATTTCTTGTAAACCATACTAGTCTTACTATCAAGATCAACAAAATTCTTTCTTGGTCTCCCTTGGTAAAGAGCCAGGTAAATAACTTGGGTAAATATCAATCCCAAGTTTTATCCTCTTTTCAGTTCTTGATTAATACCTAAATGGAATTTAAAACTACCCATCACTCGTAAATTGCTGATTTTATAAAATTATTATCACAATTACTTATTCAAATAACAATTCCTAAGCCTAAAATAAAATCAAAATCAAAATAGAATAAAATGATATCAGAATAGAATAAAACGATATCAAAATAGATCTTAAGATGAAACAAAAACCATTTTAGCATAATATTTTATAACAACAAAATTGTAATAAATCCAAAACAATTTTCACACTACAACACACGTTCAGATCCGATCACAAGAACATGAAACAACACAACTATAAAACTTAAAAAGAATCATGTAAAATCAAAAATAAAAATTACAAAACCAGGAGAAAAATGTTTTCAAAAAAAATATTCAAGATATTCAAGAAAGTGAAAATAGTTAGTGAACAAAAGAAATGCCAAGAAAATGGTGCACATTACAGTAAAAATAGGGATTCATCCATAATTTAAGCTTAAAATACAATGGATCAAATGCTAACCTAAATGAGAACAAGAGAAAAAACCTTCTTAACAAAACATCAAAAGTTTGACAGGGGCAGTAAACTACATTTTGACATCATACTTAACATTGAGTCACTAAACTAATACATGAATTCATTAATTAAAAATAAATAGATGTTAACACATTAACTTGAAGTCTAACTTGATTGTCTAAGTAAATTGCAATACAAATAAGAGAATGTAAAAGAAAGAGAGAAATAAATTCTGAAAATTGAATTTCTTATTTTTATTTTAAACTCCAATACTTAACATAAGCACACATATTTCAAGAATTTTAAAAAGCCAGAATTTTAAAAAGCCAAAAAACAAACAAATGTGTATACGTATATAATAGAAATTAACCATATCTGAAATTATGAAATTTACGAAAGATAAAAACTTACAAAATTATAAAAACAAAATTTTAAAGAAAATCATAATTTAAAATATTATCAGGAGAAAACATAAATTAGAAAAAAATAACAAAAACATATTAGAAACAAATTGGATACCAAACATTTCATAAAATAGACAAATATTATAATGTATTAAAAATCATTATAAATTATTTTAATTAAGCTAATCATGAACATATATCAATTAATAAAAGATAAACAAAAAACAAACAAATAATAGGTATGTGATGGTTTACTCTACAACGTCGTCCTAATAGATGAGCATATTTCACCAGTATTAAAAACAAATTAATTCATTCATAGGAATGCATTTAACATGTTTATCCAATGCTACATTTAGATGGCAGCAATACCTGAATATAATTAAAGTCCTGTTTCTTTTCCCTCAACTATAATTAAAGTCCAACAGAAGCGCTCTAGAAAAAAAATCAAAATTAAGCATCACCAACGCATTGCCAACTCGTTGAAACTCGAAAGAATGATGTGGCTCAAAAATACCAATGCAATTGTTTTAATTTTTAATTGTGTGATTACAATTCTGTTGCAAACTCATGACAAAGCTAGAATTTGTGAAAAATCGTTAGCATAATTCTAGTATTTCACTAGTTAGTACTATTTTTAGCATTAGAAATATTCAGTTTCCTAAAAAATATTGATACTTCGGGTTCAATTCTATCAACACTCATTCTTTACAAACAAGCAGCATAATGTGAACTTCAAAGCCAAGTTCTTCTAACATTTTCTATCTTATAAATTCTTGTCTTTCTTTATGGTCAGATCCAAAAACCAAGTTCAATCAGATTCAAGCACTTGTTCTTTCAAAACAAGAGAATACCTTAATCCAACTCAGCCATAAGTCCTTAGAAAATTTTCTGCATTCTTTTCTTTCCACTGAGTAGATATGAAAACCAAATTTATTTACAGATTTCATATCCGAGTACTTGTTCTTCCATAAATTTAGGGATGCCATATAAACTGTCTAAAACAGGAAGACATCATTTATCATCAAAGAACAAGCATCTGACTTACCAGGTTCTTTTCATGCCTCATTCAGCTTAGCCTCGATCAAATTTCTGTCGTGGATCTGCCTCTTTGTCCTTAACCCAAGCTCCATAATCTTCAAAAAAACATCAACTAAATCATTTTTCAAGAATTGTAAAAAGCCAAATAACAAACAAATATATATACATATATAATAAAATTTAACCATATCTGAAATTATGATTGCAAAAACATCAATAAAAAATATAATAAGCAACAGTTGCACTGAAGCTCGGCAAGACTTGCAGATGTGGAAACTGAAAGCTCACCTTAACAGAAAGCTCAGTACCAAATTGATCTAAGTAACCTATCACCTGTCCTTCCTTGATTAGATCACCCTGTAGAATTGAATCACAAATTTTAAGACTAAACAAGGCAGTAGAACAATACTATTCTTTGAAATCTTAAGCAAATTCTGTCTAATGTTAATTTAATTATGCGATTACAATTCTGTTGCAATATCATGACAACACTAGAATTTGTGTGTACTTATATTATCACTAGGATGCCACATTAGGATGTCAAAAGCGATCAGTATGAGTTTGGCATTGATTGATGACTCTCCTAACCACAATTATATCTCAAGCAGATCAACAAACGATTAAACTAGTTATTAGTTACACCTCATCAATCCTTCATCCTCAGTCCTCAGTGTCAGACACGCTTGAATAAGGAATCCATCATTTCAACCTTTGAGGATAAGTGCGGACAGATGCCCAACAGGGGCAGTAAAGGAAGGGCTTGGAATAGTGACAAATAAAAACATAACAAAAATATGTATCATGACAGGACAAGGATGATAAATAGTTGAAGCAGCATATAAACCAATAACTGAACAAAGGTTTAACTAAAATTATCTCTAATGCAATACAACTTCATCCAAGAGTTGAAGGTTCCTCATTGACCATGATTGCATTTAATAGAATCTAAAAGCAACAACAGCGCAATAAAGAATTAAGTAAACTGTAAAGCACCTTAGCTTAAGTGCATGAGACATTAATTCAGAAGAAAGTCATTACATTCCTTCATTAGGTTAACCAAGTGAAAAACATCATATCTCTGCAATCATGATAAATAAGCAATTGTAGATTGTCACATGTTTGAGAGATAAGGTGAATGCAAATATTGCTAACATTGTGTTTGGTTCTAAAAAACCAATAAATTCTTCAAAATTCATTTGCAAATCTCAACCAATGTGTTTGGTAGAAAAGCTTAGAATCATGCTTGAGATTAACTAGGTTATTACAAGTCTTGGTAAAGAAGCTAAATGGTCTATTATGAAGCTTGTGCAAATCAGTACTCCCTCCATGTCATAATGGTTTATAGAGTGTGGAAACAACTTATTTGATATCTATTCAACCAACAATTAACCAAATAATATGTGAAATAATAGTTCCAAACTCCGAATAGAATTTGTTATCTAACAAACAAATATTAAAACATAAAAAACAACTTACTTGATAATAAAGCCAAACTCATGAAGATGAAAGTGGAGAGAAAGGACAGCCCCAATGTCAATCTCAAGCTCATAATCATCACTCCTTCCAGGAACTGCTTTCACATGTTCAACTTCTCCAATGTTGCTCATCCGAAACACAATCATGATGCTGCAAGAAAAAACCAAGCCAAAATCCCCAATATCTTACATGAAGTTTGTTTGCAGAAAAAAAAACATAGTAAAACAAAGAAAAGAATCATGACATGATATCTTTTTCTTACTAAAAGCTATACCGTTTTTTATCTTTTCCGATTTGCGATGAAATAAGTCAGTCTCTTCTTTGATCTAACCAGAACTCCGACATATTACAAAAATGTGAAAATTATCAATAAAATATTTTAACTTCTAATGTCAAATCATTGAAAGGATTAATGCTGGAAAAAAGAAAGAAATTTTACATGACAATTAACTTTTTAGAGTTCAAAAAGAACATTGTCAACAAATTTCTGAGAATCATATTTGCCTCAGTTACCTCATCAGACCAATCCAATTAATTTTTCACCGACACCTTGCTTGAATCCTTGTCTATCAACTGTAATTAAAACAATCTAACATCAAAAAACACAGATAATATAAAGTCTCGAAACACGTAGAGGAACATTATCACATCAAGTTTCAGCATTTATTCTATTAAAGTAACAGTTTAGGTTATTGGAAAATCAGAATCCATATCATCTTCAAGATTAAAACGATTGCAATGGAAACATCTGATGTTTACCTTACACCACCAAGATAAAAACAAATGCACAAAACAATCTTCTAGATACATAAACCATACATTGATAACAATCATAATAAAGGAAAGCACTATACCAGAAGCAAAGAGAAAATCATCAAAAACTACAAATGAGGTACAATTTTTTTTGATAAAAAAGAAGTGGGAATGTTCCTAAAAACTGTAGATTAGATGCATTCAAATTATTCTAGTTAACAGGATATTGTAAATGGGCAACCCAAGAAGCGAATGATACTTTCAAAATCAAACAGTAACAGAAACAAGAATCAAAAAGAGCGTTGTCGAAGAAAGTCAATATCATATCAACAGCAACAAAGAGAACTCTAAACCAACCACGTAAAAAGAATTTAAGAAACAATTAAACAAGAAAAGGGAGTACTTTTGAAAATGCTTAAGCCCTCACGGAAGGAAAAGAAAATGATGGCTAAGAGGAGTGTTTGTTTTCTTTAAAAATAAGGAGAAAGAAATCTAGAGGACTAGAGAGGTGTTCAAGAGTCAAAAATAAAAATTAGAAAATCAGGAGGAAAATGTTTTCAAAACGAAAAAAATTTCAGGAGGAAGAAGAAAGAAATGCATCCACAAGAAAAAAAACAAAACGAAAAAATCAGAATAGATGGAAGATGAAACAAAAACCAAAATTACACTTCAAACCACATTTCGGCAATAAGAGAACAAGAAATAAAGAAACTAGAAAAACTTTAGTAATAAACAACATATAAAATCAAAAATTAAAACAAAAAAACAAGGAGGAAAATGTTTTCAAAACAAAAAAAAAGTTATTACCGAGAAAGAAGAAAGCACCGAATCCACTAAGAGAAGATTAATGATAGCACCTTTAGAAGCTTGAAATGATTGCGAATAATATACGCGTAAAAGTGATTTAAAAAGATAAGGTTTTCTATCTAGGATTTCTCTATCTTTAAGGCGTTAACAGATTCAATAGCAGCATCGATTTCAGACTTGGAAAACGTTTTTGGAGGCCTTAAGAACACGAACAGCATTCCCTTCGGATTCAGGGGCTGATAGCTTTTCCACAAGGGATCTGTGTAGAGAATCTTCGATTGTTATGGGATTAGGTGTGAGTGTGGAATTACAGATGAGGATAGATGATTAGAGCAGCGTGGAGAGAGCAAATGATGGCCAATGGAACTTGACGAAAAAACAAAAGTAGAGATAAATACGCATGGATGCAGACACTAGGGTTTAAAGAGGAAAGTAATTTGGTAACCCGGCTAATTAGGATCCCCCATCAGGCTTTATTTTGTACCCGAATTGTTTTAACCCATAAATGTTGTTGTCTTAGAAGCCCAATCATTTTCATGAAACACCTCACAGAACTAAAAAAAACCCAACCACCCAAAAATAATCAAAACTGGAAACGTGGCGGCCTGCATGAGTGTAAAATGTGGACCAGATGACCCTAAAACGCGGCCCAGATAACATGCAAATGACATATGGACCTGACAAGAATGCCATGCGGACTTGATGTGAACGCTACGCAAACCTGACGTGGACGACACGCGGACAAGACACACACCTACAAGAATGCCACGCGGATGACACGCGGATGCCATGCAGATGACACACGATGGAACCGCAACACACTCTCCAAACTAATTACACGTGTCTATCTCACACCCTCATACTCGCGACACGTGCCCCTTTCACGAGCCAGTAATCACGACACGCACTCCTCTCATGGGCCCACATCCTACTCAACAAACCTGCAATCGGACAAATCTTCCCAAGCCGAACGCATTCTATTCTATTATTTAATATTTATTATACAAAAATTGTTAGGACTTATAATATGCACAAATGTTAAGATATAAAATTTAAATATTTTATATCATAATTTTATTAATACAATCACTATATTTTTTAATTACTTATAAAATTTTCATCAATTAAAATCATCTGAAATATGCTCAGAAGTCTAAATTTTAAATATTTTATATCATAATTTTTTTAATAAAATATTGTACACTTATATTTCAATTATTTTAAATATATTCTTTATAAAAAGTATATATGTATTATATATGAATAAATAATAAATTACAAATAAAATTTTCATCAATTAAAAGTATCTATAATAAAATAAATGTTAAAAGAATCATTGTATTTTTTTAATTAAATATGTAAAAATTTCAGAAAAAAATAATTTTTCTCCACGAATGGAGAAAATAGCTTAAAAACCCTAAAATTGTTAGGACAATAAACAAAGATAAACTCGCAACTGTGCAGACAATAGAGGAGTAAAACTAAAATCCTCACCAGCAATACTTCAAATTTTGCAAAATCCTTAAATCCAAAAACGGAGGTGAACAGAAAATTTATAGTCCTAACCCGCACTATAACAGAAAATCTCTTTTTCTATTATGCTGTACATGTTTCCTTACATTGATGTTGACATATATTTAGAATGAAGGGTAATATGGTGTCCCAAACCCCAAACCCCAAACCCACAGTTACATATGAACTTAATTTTTTTACGATATGTAGGATTTTGCTGGACATCTGAACAATTTCAGCAAATATATAAAAAAACAAAACCCACACACAGATGACACGCAAGCCAGACACGACTCACACAGGGCTCAGACGTGGCACATACGCGGGCCAGGTGCGGCACAGAAGCGGGCCACACATGGATAAGACACGGCCCATATTTGGCCCAGACGAGGCCCATACGTGGGCCACACACTGATAAGACACGGGCCAGACGCAGCTCAGACTCGGCACAGAAGCGTTACACAAGCGGGCTACACACGGGCCACACGGGCCACACGGGCCACACGCGGACGAGAAACACATACCTAACACAGATGACACGCGGATTACACACGCTGCACCCGCAACACACTCACCAAACTAGCATCATGCGCCATTTCCACGCGCGCACACTAACCTCACTAGCCTCACACACGATACTATCGCGACCCTTCCCGTGCTCAGCTCAAATGCAACCGGACCCTGCTCAAGCCCAACACATATTATACAGTTATTGTACAAAAAGTATTAACACTTACATGCCCAAACATCTTACATTAAACATTTAATATGTAAATGTTAAATATTTTATATCATAATTTTTGAATAATTTTTAATATTTTATATCATAATTCTTTTAAAATTTTAAATATTTTATATCACAATTTTTTGATAATATACAATACACTTTATTACAATTATTTTAAATATATTTTTTATAAAAATATATATGAATCATATATTAATGAACTGTTATAACTCTTAAGGTATTGGATCAAATATTTAAAATGTAAACTTTAAATATTTTATATCATACTTTTTTAAATAAAATATACTGCATTTGTAAAAGAAATACTATATATCTTCAAATACTAAAAGAAATATTGAACACTTTCATTTATTTTAATAAAATATTTGAACATTAATTTTTATATTATATATACCCTTGTTCGTATTATATTACTCTTCTATTAAGTTTTAATAAAATAATATTAATTTTATATTAATAAAATCCCATAGGCATTAAAAATAAATAATGTTAGTATTATAAAAATATTCATCCTCAAAGAAAAGTAGGAATGATTTCGAATATATTGAATAATTATAACTAACTAATTAATCAAACTAACATCTTGTTAATCCAATTTCAATAATTAAACAAATTAAATTAATTTTTTATTTGAATCAATTTGATTAACCAACCAACTAATTTAAAATATTTAATATATTCAAAATATATTTTTTATATAAGATTATTAATATATATTATTATTAATTTAATTAATTATTATTCAATTAATTTAAAAACATAATACGTTTTAAAACTGTTTTATTTATTTAAATTTATCATTACATTTAAACCAATTAAGACAATCAGCCCTGCATACCAATCCAAAATTTATTGCCAAGAGAATCCCAATGCAGACACATTTTATTTCAGTTAATGCATAATGATTTGATGAGTTATTCGTTTCTTTAATCCAATACAGTTTTTATATGTAATTTAAGTCATAAAGGTCATGGAGGAAATTGAGATGTAATCTTCGAATTGGCATGTCGAATTATGACTACGAAGGTTCTACAATTGCCAATGAGTTATGGTTGGGGAGTTGATTTACTAAGTTATTAAGTTATTTATTAACTTATTTACTATAGAATTAGTCAAGGCAAATAATTAAAAGGGATGATGAGATGAGGTATACCAATTTTCATGCAATAATTTTCTCTCCTCCGCTTCTGCAATTTCTTATAAATCTCTTTCTGGTTTACTAAAAAAAGCAAACTCAAAAGCATTTTGATTTCAATGGCTGCATGGCACAAACAGGACTCCTATTCCCTCGAGGTCCATTCAGATCTCCGTACCAGGAGTATCCTCTCAAAATTAATCCAAAAATCTCATTCCCTTTGCAGACAATTATGGCATGTATTAATTATACATCATGCCTTCCTCTCATTCTCCTCATCCTCATCTTACCTCAACTTGCCTCCTCCTCCTCCATTTCCTGTAAGAATTCCATTTCTGTTTTCCTTATATTTTACATCAGGGTTTCTTTTTTCATGTTCATTTTGATCCAAAATTTATAGATGACGCCCTTAATCTTCATCAACATTCTGCCCGTGCCCTTCTTCAGGCAAAAAAAGGTAACGTTTTTTATGTTTCCTGTTGTTTATTCCTGTTCAATGTTTCTAAGAATGTTGAATGACCCCTTCGATGATCAGAAGTAGTTGCTGAAATTGCTCCTGATAGAAGATTAAAAGAAACCCATGATCATGTAAAAACAAAACTAAGTTGTTTGTTTAATCATGTGCAGAATGCAATATAAGTTTCGGGGATTTGGATTACAGCATCCTGACAAACGAATGTAAAGGACCTCAATACCCTGTCAAGTCATGTTGTGCGGCATTGACAAAATTCGCTTGCCCTTACGCAGAAACCCTTAATGATAGAACAAATAACTGTGCTGAAACCATGTTCAGCTACATTAATCTCTACGGAAAATACCCTCCAGGCTTATTTGCCAACCAATGCAAAGGTGATAAACAAGGTCTTAGCTGCGAAGATGTGAAGAATTCTACATCAGGCGGTGTTCAAATCGATGCTACTTCTCGATCTTTGATGCTCACTGCAGGATTTCTAGGATTATATTTCCACTTATTCTAGATTGTGAAGAGTGTGGATTCATGATTACAAAGCTTCAGCATTTCCAAAATCAATTGCATCTTTCCTTATACGTTTCTGTTGTGCGCTAGATTTGATATTCGTTTCGATTTATAGTTGCCACCATAATATATGTACTTATGTTTAGATAAAAATTAAATTTTATATTAAATTATATAAAAATTGATAGAAATAGTATCACATGAATTATATTATCCTCATTTGCTGTTTTAATATATTATGATGATATTTCGAAATTATATTATAAAATTTATAATTTTTAAATTTATATGAGCATTGATCAAAATATTTTGACCAATATTGATCAATTGAAATAAAATATTATATTTTAATTCATTTGATGCATTAATAGTGATTAAAAAACGTATTACTATATCAAGTTAATTCAATTTACATTGATAATTTATCGATTTTAATTCATGAAAAAAGTAATGATTAGTTACGAAATCAAAACATAAACAATATTGGTATTATTTATAATAAGTACTTATAAACTTTTGACATCATTGAAGTTTATGTTGCAGTTCTGAATTTAATTATTTCATCATTAATATATAATATTGTTAGATATCATCAAATAGACTAAAAATATTAGTATCATCTTTTCTATCTCTTTTTTCACCAATATTACTAATATATTTTTCTAATAAAAACTTATGTTTTATTTTAAGTAATTTTTATTTTTTAAAATAACATGTTACCAAATACGAAACCTTAAACTTTAAATCTTAAATTTTTATTTAATTTAAAATTTTATAACTTAATATTTATTTTTTAAAACATAGATTTTTTAAAAAATTAATTTTGAATTTTGGTGGTTTGTATAATAAGAATTTTGTATAATAAGAAGCTTAAAAGTATTAAACAAAGAATATAAATAATTTTCAATTTCTTAATGGCTATAACTCAATTTTGAAAATTGCAATTCAAATTATAATTGTTTTGTAAAAATTTGTTAGCTTTTTAAGCAATAAATTTAAAGTTAATATTTATAAAAAATTAAAATTTAAAACTGAACTATATATAGAAGGGTTTTGTAAGCATGGATTTGATGTCTCAAGGTTCTCTAATAATAATTTTATTAATTTAGCCATCAAAGTAACTTTTATGGTTAGATCAAATATGGTTCGATACAAAATTAAACAAAATAAAGGAAAAAGAAAAATTTTATAAGATGCTTGCTAAGTTTTGTTGATTTATTTGTCACCATTCATTTCTATCATTGAGACTTTAGATTAAGCTAAAACAGTTATGATGATTTTTGCTCTATTTTCGATGTAGACTTCATTATTTTCCAATAAAATTTTTATTTTATTCCTCTTACTCATAATTTCTCACTCTTTCTTAGTTTTTTTTTTTTTTGACACCCTACTAATCATGCATTTGTAACTTTACTTCATCTAATATGGTATTGTATACATCGGTGACTATAGCATCAAATAAGGGCTAACCATCTTATTTCATTTGTTATTTGCACTTACATGTTTATTTTTTATTTTTTTTATCAATTAAGAGCAAGTAAACAATCATGCAAAATGATCAAAGCTTCGCTATCTCATCAATATCTAGCTGCTTTTAGCATCGAAAGCGTTTAGATAATGTGGTGACCCTTTTTAAAATTACAATGATGCAAAAATGTGCTTGAGGTTCGCATTACAATTATGAATTGCTTGTTTCATAGTCAACATCTAATATTACTCATATTGTCAAACAAATTAATAATATTAGTGCCACCTCTTCTATCTCCTTTTTTTCACTAATGTTACTAATTTATTTTTTAATAAAATTTATATTTTATTTTAAGTAATTTTTTTTCAAAAAAAATTTTTAATTGAAAATTTTACAAATTAATGTTTATGTGAAAATATAATTTTTTAAAGAATTAATTTTAAAGTTAGTGGCTTCAATAATAATATAAATGATTTTTGATTTCTTAATAACATGCCTATAACTCAAAATTTAAAATTGTAATTAAAACTCTATTTTGTTTTTGTAAAATTTTTTTAATTTTTTCATAATAAATTTAAAGCCAATATTTATCAAAAATTAAAATTTAAAAATGAGTTAAGGGAATCAAAATGACTTGCTTTGAAATAATTTAATCATTTAAATTGTGCAAGTCACATATAGATGAAGGGCTTTAGAACCATGAATACGAGGCTCTAAAGTTTTATAATAGTAATTTTATCATTTAGCAATTATAATAACTTTTAAATTAGATCAAGTATGTTTTGATACAAAAATAAATAAAACAAATGCTAAAAAATATATTTTTAAAAGAGGTTTGCTTAACTTTGTTGGTCTGTTTACTATTATTCTTTTATCGCTATTCACTGGGATTTATCCAAATTAAGCTAAGCGATTGTGGTGATTTTTTCTTTCTACTACTCCAATTTTTGTGTCTGCTTGATTATTTTTTCAATAATGTATATTTTTTCTTCCCTTTACTTGTAATATATCTGTAAAATCCCACATTGCTTAGTGAAAGGGCTTGAAGCCACCATATAATGGTGGAGGCAATCCTCACCCTATGAGAGCTCTTATGGGGTGAGTTAGGCCTTTTTAACATGGTATCAGAGCGGGCTTGGGCATGTGTGGATAGATGAGCCTTATTGTGGGCTGTCCCGGGATTAACCCGACGGCTTCACGCCCATATGTCGGGCGTGAGGGGGGCGTGTAAAATCCCACATTGCTTAGTGAAAGGGCTTGAAGCCACCATATAATGGTGGAGGCAATCCTCACCCTATGAGAGCTTTTATGGGGTGAGTTAAGCCTCTTT
>CANYBF010190691.1:0-13571 GCA_948192965.1 Dalechampia spathulata
AGAAGTTAGATCAAACCATAAAAAGAAGTTAGATAACAAAGAAGGTCTCGGTCTCTTTGAAAAACACTTAAAACTTGATGGATCTCAACTTACTCTTGAAGAACAAGGAAAAGAAGTTTTGGTCACTTCTTAAAATGATGAAAAATAGAATAATATTCTGCTAAACTTGAAGGATTCTCTTAAATCTTGCTTGAAACAAAGAAAACCAAAGCCAAAAGAAGAAAAAGGCTTGCGGTTTTGATGCTTAGATGAAGATATACATGCACACTCTTCTTAATCAAGTTGGAAATGGAGTTGTCTTCACCAAAGCTTGAGCTAAACATATAAATCTTCCATTATACTTGAAGTTTGAAGAGAAATGATAGATTTAAAGAATTTATTTTCTTTTTTCTTAAGTGAAAGAAGAAGAAAGTGTAAGAACTAGATGAAGATAAGTTAGAAATAAAAAGATAAAAGAGAAATGAAGGATGGAAAGTGGACATGTTTCGGCTAAATGATAATTAAAGGATAAGGAAATGAAAATTAGGTTATAATGGACATGAAATTCGTATCAAATGAGTTCCATTTGGTAAAAATCCCATATTAAGCCCTATACACCTCAAAAACTACATTTTAGCCCCTAATACATATAATTATATGTATATAATTTGAATTCCACCGATCAACACTCATATGCATGTATTTTAATACCTTATACATACCCCAATATACCTTATTTTATAACAACCATCCTCCATCTTTTTCCACTATCTCTAAAATACCAATATTATATTATCTCTCTCCATCCACTAACACAACTTACAAACCCACTAACATAATTTCCTACACTACTAACACAATTACCAATCCCACTTCTAATATAATATATTAACTAAAAGCTCCACTAACTAATATTATTTCAATTACACAATTACTTATTTGTCTACTTACATACCATTAATTTATTCATTAACTATTTATGACATCATCTTACCAAATTATGATATCATTATTAAAAATACTAATTTTATTTTTCTAACATTAACATAATATCATATACCTTTATTAATACATTATTAATACATAATTGTTCATTTTTTAATACATTAGAATTATAATTACACTTATAAGCATGCATCATACTTACATCATCATTACTCAATTATGACATCTCTAAATTTTATTTTACTATCTTTTCTATATTAGTTAACTTAAGTTAAAACAATCATCTTAGACAAACTTAATTAATCATATCAAATGTTCTTAATATTGAAATCATTAATTAATCATCATTTAATGGTTCTATTTAGTGGTTTCATCAAAATTTCTTATTTCAACATTATTGCTATAAACTCTTATCTCATCAAAAACTCATCATCATTGGTATAATTTCATATCAATATCTCACTATAACATATAAAAAAACATATAAATCAATTTATGGATGTAAAGTGAATACTCGATTTAGGATGTGACACTAACTATAGCTATAACCTCATTCTTGATTAGGTATTATAAAATGCACTTATTAGTAAGAAAAATAACAATAATGGTTTTACCTTATGGTAATTTACTAACTGACAACATATTATGTTTGAATGTGGGTATATGTAATGTGTTTCTTAAGGTTAGGTTGGGGTGTAAATTTACTATTCTAATGTATGCAATTTTTTATGTGCTACTATATGGTAAAGTGATATTTTTAGTTCAATAAGGTAGTAAAGTATTGAAAAAGGTCTTTGAGTGTGTCATATGAGATGTAGCTCTTGTATCTATAATCCAAGAATCAATATTTGTACTAGTTTGATGCAAAATATTAGAAGAAATCTTAGTAGTAAAGCTTGTGATATGAGCGTAACCTCTTAACTCTTACATTTGTTGCTCTTGCATATACTAATTGACTTCTTGGTTGTTCATGGAGGCAAAATCAAACTATGTAATTGAAACGACTTTTCCTTAGAATAAGAGAATAAAGGTGAATCCTCCATAATCATATTAGCCTTTTCTTTTTTTTCCTTTTGGATTTGTAAACTAGTTGGGATAACCATGAATTTAAAAATAAGTTTCCTTCATGTGCCTTACCATGTCGTAGTGAGAATAGTGCAAGGTAGATTTATCCTTCTTTAGGTTAGGCTTTCTCCTTAAGATCCATCCTTTGTTCCTATTTTTGCATATTATGACTAAGCATAACATTAATAATAGAATTGCTAGCATTATGTACTTTTTTTTATTTTTCCACATTGAGCACCATAGAATAGGCTTTGTTGATATTAGGAATGGGATCCATGGCTAAAATCTGGTTATGAACATGACCTTATCTTCATTGTCCATCTCATTTAGTCTTTTGGTAGTTTCACATTTGCAAACTAGAAGCGATCTTAGGCATCCTAACTTATCCTACATTTTTTGGATCTTAGTGAAATACATAATAACTATCAAGTTTAATTATAAAAAAGAAATAATTTCATGTTTAATATGATAAAGTTGTGAGCCATTACTCTTTCTAAATTGTTCTTATAATTCATCCTATAGTTTTTTTTACCGATGATATATATATAAAAGCTTCAACAAGATCTTTTACTAAAGAGTTTAAAATCTAGGAAATTACCATTAAATATGTTTATCTCCATTTCTCTAGATTTACATTTGCTTGTTCTGGTTCCTTGCAACTACCATCGATCAAACCCAGTTTATCCTTTGCACATTAGGCTATAATCATTGAATGACTCTAAGAAATATATTTTGAATTACTCAAGGGAACATTAATTAATGATGGGTGTTGAATCTGTCAAATTAAATTCCCACTTCTTGCATAAAAAAATTAGATTTTTGTAATACGTAGAAGGAGGGTCGATCCCATAGGGATAGAAAAATCCTTTGATCCTTTACAAATATTTCAAAAAAAATAGAAAGTTAGAAAAATAAAAGAAGTAATAAAAATGATTTTGAAAAATATTTAGATAAAAGTCTCCCAATAAAAAGCTAATAATTATTCATGTTTGTTGCATGATCATCAATTCATTAATTGTTCTAAAATAACTCACCAAGCCAGTTATAGTTGTGGAAGTAACTTCTTACAACCAATTCCTTTGTATTATTAAATGATTAGGAAGCAGCTCTACAATCACTACTAATTATTGAATAAACATAGTGGAGTAAACCTCTCACTAATCTATCAACAATCATGTAAAGAGTTAGAGGAACCTGACTTAAGCTATCAACCAAAATGTTTGTATTGTTTAAGCCAGATCATAATAATCTACAAGGAAAGTTAGAAATCGTGTGAGGAATAATAACTCCCTAAGTGCCACCAATAACAAGTCAAGAGATAATTACAAATCTAACAACTTGTATGATAATTTATTGCATTCAAACTTATGCAATGGACATAAATTACAAACTTCTCAAAGCAATGGTGGTTATATGATTTTTAGGATTGAAGTGAGGAGTGAGAGTCAAAGAAATTAAGCTTGTTTTAATCTTACATGTATAAACAATGAATTATTGTATTGCTTTCAATTAGGAATAGAAATTACTTAGCTTTGCATCATTGGCAACAATACAAAATAAATGAAAGAAATAATTTTATAAATGAAACTAAATTGATTGATAAAGACAGAAAATGTAACAATGAATTCCCTTTTATAATATGAACAAGTCTCCCATTTATAAAGATGTAAAATAAATATTAAAATAAATAAATAATCTCTTAAGATAATAATTCTATCTTCTAATCTCATATCTACTCTGATCTTAAATCAAAAATACAAAATTTAAAATTTAAAATCTCAAGCTAACAGAATCCTGTAAGTTTTACAATTCTTATTCCAATAATCACTGACCATAAGCACTTGATACTTTTAGTTTTCTAGCAAACCAAGCTAAACCTTCCTTTTGAACTTTTCATTTAAAATATCTATAAAACATATAAATATACATAAATATACCAAACATTGTACCAAAAGTCAAGAGAAATAACAACATAGATCAATACTCAATATGCAACAAACTTATTAAAACACTTAGCACTTTAGTAATTATATAACAAAATTCATAAATCTTAACCTAGCAGAAATTTACACAACTATTTTAATCAATTGTGATCAAGCAAAATAATTTCTTATAAGTAAACACAAGATAGAATAGTTTAAAACCTGCCAAATAACAAATGTTTTAATCAATTGAATAAATAAGAACTAGATTTTTACAACTTATTTTCAAGGGAACTTTATCACACCTTACCCTTATTATAAGGTATGACATGCTCTCGTAATATGCTTAACAGATCCTACTTCAACACCGACATCCGTTAAGCATATCACAAGGGATGTTAAAAATTGATTTTCAATCTCTTTTATAAGTTAAAAGTATTAAAAAGTGATATTAAAATTGTTAATCAAAGAATAGGTATGCAAATTTTGATCGTATTTTTGATCATGAAAATGCAAGAATTTAAAAATTTTGCTATCATTAAAATAAAAGATTTCAAAAAGAAGTTTCATAAAATCCAATAAAATTTCCGCATGATAAAATACTTTGTAGGTGACGACATATTTAAAATCTAGTCATACAATTTTTCATCAATTTAAACAATATATATATATATATATATATAACTAAAACACTAAATAGATATATAAATAGAATTCAATATCTCTGGGTATTATCTTAGTAGTATACTTACATTATACTTAATATAAATGTACATAACATGATAGATATCTAAAGGATCCCTTTTAACAACTCTAACTTGCCAGGTGCAAATCTCAATTAGGTCTAGCTTCTAACTCTTCTTTGATCTACATTCAATAAAATGAATGCTGACCTCAGTGGTGCATAATAAATAAAAATAAAGTAAGGATATAAAACAAATATTATTAAAAGTAAGATCAAATCCCATTCTTGTTGAATAAATAGAGATATAATAATAAAACAATGTTTTCGAGAAATAAAGTGATCATGTATCATAATAGAAACAATATCATCATGTAAAATAAAGTCCAACAATATATAAATCAAATAAAATATTATATAAAAATATAAATCAAACATTTAATCTCAATTATAATTAAATCATCAGTATCATCTGTCTCATCCTTTACCTCTGTCACAAGTTATAGGAAACATGTAACTTAGATGGGAGATGATTCTCAATCCCATCTTAAAGGTGAATAATCTCATATGTCTGGATCATAAGTTACAATAACAAATCACTATAACCCGGATGGGAGATAGGTCTCAATCTCATCCCTAGGTGATCATATACTATAGTATGCACACCTCTCATTAGGGAGGGACCAAATATTTCAACCTTCGACCCAATGAGGGATATCTCATAATCATCTGTCTATCTCATCATCTTCTGTATATTATTGGTTATGAAATACAATCCTTTTTCAAACTCTTATCAAATCATATATCAAATATAATAAAATCATATAGAATAAATTCACAAATCAATAGCCAAGTAAAGTACATTTTTTATAATAAAGAATCCTTATGCAACAGAATACTCATTTTATAGTTGATTGTAAAAAATAGATAATTAAACAACCATTTTAGATAAAATCATTTTAAAGTAAATACATAATATGTTTATTATGCATGCACCTCTAATTGAATTTCTTTTCCACTTCCCTTTATTTCTCTTCCTCACTTCTTTTGTCTCTTTTAGCTGTAATAGAACTGTCAGAATAATCTTCATAACCTAACTTTTTCAACTACTGTAAAAACTACAGAATAACCAAAGTCCACTTTCCATTTCCATTCATCATACTAAAGTAAATTACTATATTAATTATCTTTAAAACCCTTTCTTCACCTTATTTAACTACTTATCCAAATTATAAAATTTTGATGAAATTTTGGCAGAGTTTCATCTATAATTCGAATATCCTAAAATCACATCTTCCAAATCTACCAATCCACCTGCAGAAAACATAATTTCCTTCCTCCAAAATATCATTTCCACATCTCTAATTCACATTCCAACATCTCAAATTAAGCATAATATACAACCATTTACTCCTCTAATACCCTATCCACCTACAATTTTACACTTTATTCATCAAATATCATACATTCTTAATTATTAAAACACATTTCCATTATCATATACATTTAAATAAGATAAATATCATAAAAACCTATAATAGTCGAGAATGTCTTTCTTAAATAACATTGATTTTTCTTGAATTCTATTCTCTTCTAACACTTAAAATCATCATTTTTCATTCTAATTCAAACCTAAACACATTCATTCCTCATAAAACCCTTCACTTATATTCATACCCCTCTTTAACTGAATATACAAGCATACATTTTCATCATTTCACTTCCATTCTTTCATATTTCTTATTATAATCATTAATTTTAACAAATTTCCTTTAATTATCCATCACTTAATCAAACTAAGTTACATTTTCATTATAAATCCATACTTGGCTGAATTCTCCCTTTACCAAGGAAGTCATTTCATATCATTTTAATTCAATCCAAAGCTTAATTCATAGTAAACACATGTTATTATACTTTATTCTTTCTTAAAATCAACTTAAATCTACCTTAATCAAGAAATCCCTAAAAATCCTAATCTCTCACTTACTTCCTCCAACTTATTCTTCAACTTTCCTAATGTAAAACTTATACCAAATGATAGAGAATTGAAAATTACTACTTTTTCTATGAAAATCTTTAAAAATTTTCATGAAAAATAGTTAAGAAATTACCTTAAGATGATTTTCTCCTTCTTCTTCTTTCCCCCTCTTAAGTTTTGACTTTTCTCTTCTCCCCTCTCTTATTTCTTACTTAATTTAATAAATATAATAAATATAAGTCTTTAAGTTGGAAAAAGTACCACTTTATTCCCTAAATTTATGAGAAATTACACTTTAGACCTCTAACTTTTGATTTTACCAAACAAATCCATTCATAAACTTTAAAACATCTTAGATCAATCCTTTAACTTTAATTATTACCAATTTAATCCTTAAATTTTAGCTTTCCAAGATTACCCTTATAAATTCTTCATATTTCCAACTTTACCCTTAAACAATTCCATTAATACCATCTATGTCCTTTTCGATAACCTTAGCTATATTTCAATCCTGAACACTTCCTATTAGCACAATAGGCTCCCCATTCTACTCCGATGACAATTATATCACTTAAATCGTCTAAAATGACTTACGTGATTGACAATCGCATACTTCCCAGGGAGGTCACCCATCTTCCACTTTCAAGCACATCTAACTTTAATATTGTAATTCGTATATTTAACTTAGTTTCTATCCTAAATATTATTCTATCCTACCATACTCCTTGACCCGAATACGTTCTATTTAATGTTCATGATTGACCTAATTATGCATATGTAGCTTTATATAAACTTAAGTCCACCCTTCTCAAAATTACATCTTATACCATTAAGACATTATTTAGGACTTATACAAAATTCTACTAACCCCTATTTACGGGTGTAACAAACTTAGACTTTTTGAGATGCTCATTCAGCCCTAGATAAAGGGGTCACTCTCCCATTACTAATCTAACCATACACAAATATTACTTAAGTGGTATTAGGTTTGATCCACCTAACCCAACTAGCAATGGTATATATTTTATCCCTTAAGTGGGGTTCTTTTTGAGTTATTGATGACATACTGGAGGGTCTAACTCTCCTAATATTAACGACCCCATATGCATAATCTACTTAAAGGAACTGAGTGTTTTATCACTTGAATTAATCAATGCTGGTAAAAATACAAATTTTTTATTTTTATTTTCTTTTGTTTTTCTCTTTTTTCTTTTTCTTTTTTTGGCCTTGAAATGTCTAGAAAAATGAATATCTAGCAGGGATAAAAATTTCTATACATGTATTAATAAATGAATCATATAATTTTATCTAAGTTTAAGGTATATGCATTTTTCTTTTAGGTTAACATCATAAAATCCATCATATATTGCCTAAATGCTAAGCATTTATCAAAGTTAAATCACATAAGAATACCAATTACAATCACTATTCTTGCATTGTAAAGTCATAATACAAAAATAAGCTAAGAAATTTGAAAAAGAAAATAAGATTTGAAGATACCCAAAATGAACAAAATAACAAAATAATGGAAAAATTTGATCAAAATAGTAATTGATAAAAAATAACGATATAGTACCAATGACACCATGTACACAACCCCCCATACTTCAAATCACATTACCTTCAATGTGAGTCAAAGAGTAGGAAAACATGGAATTAAAAGATATAGAGTATAGATATTACCTATTTTTCTAGTCTACTAATAGAGAGGTTATTGTTGCATTTTGATCGAGTGATGCAACTTATGAACATTGGATCTAACTTGTCCAATCTAATGAAAATCTATCAAATTGCTTCATCCATACTCGTAACTAACTTGTCAAGCTTTGAATGAATAATAATAAACTCCTATAGTAGAGATGAGTCAATTATCACTGTTATTAGTTTAAGTTATGTATATGGTGTTGTTGGTACTATATTACTATTTTTTCTTGGCATAATTGGACTTAGGGGACAAAAAGAAAATCCTTGTGCTTCCTATTTCCTGTACAACAAACCTATTTCGTCCAAACTAATAAGGTCCATGGGAAGCAAGTCAAGAGCCTTATACAGTTTATGAGAAAAGATATCAAACAACTATAAATTAAGTGCTAGGTGTTTGACAACATGCCTAAAATCAACCTTTTGGAGGCTATTATAACTATTTTAAATTGTGGTAATCAAGCAATCTAAATTGATCTATTTTTGTTCAACCATACACCATAGAAAAAATAATTCTACCCTAGTCACAATTCTAGGTGAATCATTCCTACAGGAAAAATAATATGCAAGCAGTCTATGCAAGTAAGTTAAAGAATGGTTCAATAAATAAGAATCTCATACCAAACTCAGATCACACTTTCTAGGGATAACTATAGTATAATTATTTTTGACTTTAAATTTTCACCGACTTACATGTATTTTTAGATTTTCTTTGATACGGTTTAGTGCAGATCTCTATTTTTGAATCTAAGTTGCATACATGATATTTGTAATGCTATAAACTATTCAGTTATATAGCGCGTCTAGTTTTTGGCTCATGCAAGTTGGTGCATGAAGTTGACCTTTTCATGCATTTGTGTTATGAACTTGCTCTTTTTCTTAATATAACTTGACATGAGTTTTTGTTATCGAAACTAAGTTGCACATACATGTTTCATAACCTTATAAATCATTTAATGATATGGTGCATATAATTTACAACTAGTGTAAGCTGACACATGATGTGATTTTTAACTTCATGCATCATATAAAGTTGATTTTTCAACTTCATGCATCTTGTATAGCATTTCATGTAACACATGAAGTGCAAAAATAAGCTTTTTCCCACATTGCTAACATATAACAAACTTTTACCTTAGGGATATTATATATATCCTTTGGGTATTACGTTTTAAATGGTTCAAACCAATTTCTAAGATAAAATTCTACCAAAATTAATCTAGAATTAATCTCACTTAATTATGCTATTAATTAGGTAATTAGAAAGTAATTAATTACTCTTAAACCCTAATCATATTTAGAAATCAAGGATTAATT
Organism: Dalechampia spathulata; assembly: GCA_948192965.1. Taxonomy (NCBI): domain Eukaryota; kingdom Viridiplantae; phylum Streptophyta; class Magnoliopsida; order Malpighiales; family Euphorbiaceae; genus Dalechampia; species Dalechampia spathulata. The sequence continues at coordinate 9,593 of CANYBF010190691.1, forward strand.
TCCTAAGAATTAGTGAGGTTGTATTTATCATATCTACACACACATAACATCACCATGTGCATGAAATGCATGAAGGAGATATGATGCATGAATGCTTTGACATGATGAATGTGATATGAAATGCTTATTAGATAAAGGAATTTCATGTGAAATAGAATTAATAGAGAAAGAAATGAAAAAAAAGTGAAAAGATGATTATAGAAGTGAATATGCACTAAAGTTGCAAATTTGGTATGCTTTCATTGAATGCTTTAAATGAGGGTTTATAATGAAACTTATGCATGTAAGGTGATGCATTGACATGTTTAACATGTTATTGTGTGATAAAGTATAGTTTAAAATTTGTAGATATAAGTTAAAGTGAAGTTAGAAGTAATGGTATGTTAAATGGTAAATTAAGACATAAATAGCATTCCATGAAAAGTTAAGGTTATTATTGGAAACCTTTATATGTATGGTTCATGTCCTTAAAATCATGATAAATGGTAAGTGCATTCTTATGTAATCATGACCTAAATATGATGTAAAAATAAGTATTAAATGAAGAAATAAATTGATTTAAGTAAGGTAAGATAAGTGTGTAAAGTGTCATGTTTTGATTGGTCAATTTTTAAAATGGTCAAAATTTGGTCTTATATCCTCTAAGGAGGAAGCATATGATGGTTGTTCATTCTTTCACCCTTCAACATATGGCTTCTTTCTCTTCTCTTTCTCCTTTGTGTCTTAACTTAGAGAAAAACACTCTTTCAAGGTAAAATCATGCAAAGAATTCAATTTCCATGTTGCTTTAGTGTTCTATGTGTTTTATCTATATGTTCTTCTTCTTCTTCTATGCTTTTTACCTCTTTAATGAAGTGAGAAGTTACTGTAGGGTTGTGGTAATTGTGTGTTAATGTAAGAATTGAAGTGAGTGATGAAAGATGAGAAAGCTAACTGATGAATTTGATGTTGTTTTGCAACTGAATGGAATTTTTGTTTTAATATGCAAAATTTATGTAAATCCCTAACTTGTAACCCTCAAATTTTTCACTTTAGTTGCTGTTATAAGTGTGTGAATGATGATTAATGATGTTTATAATGGTATTTATGCTTAATGATTGATGGAAAGATGATTGTATGTGATGATGACTTGAAATCCAAGTTGCTGCCCAATTTTAGAGCATTCGGCCATTCACTAGTTTAAAGGGAAAAATTATGTAATCCTTGAATTATTATATAAAAATGATTGAATGATATTTGTAGATGATGGAAATGAGGTTTGGTTGCATGTAAAGGTGAGTTATGACATGAAAATGCCAAAAGGTTCATTAGTAGGCAACAAAGCATGTAGTTTTTATATATTGTGTGCATTTGGCCTTTAGGCATGGATATGTACTTTGTATGCTAGATACTTGGACCTGAGTTTGTGTGTAACATGTGTAAGTATACTTGTATTTAGCATGGTATGATTTTAATATGGTTTGGAAGTCAAATGGTTATGGTATGCATGAAGACACTTATAAGGTAGCTTATGCACCTTAATGTCCAAGTTGTGTAACATTGTGTATTATGAGAGATATGAATGTATGATTGTAAATATGGGTATATTTTTCATGGATAAGTCTTATATTATTCATCAATAAGTCTTATGAAAATAGGTTCATGCATTGAAAGTGGCCATATGACTAAGTTATGATAGGGGAAGAATTATGCAATTTAGCGGTATGCTAAAAATGTGCATTTTAATGCATTTTGGCATGCTCTTTTAAGGCATACAACCTTTTGGGCTTTGGAGGCCTGGACAATTGTAATATACTCCAAGATATCTTTGTATATACAGCTTGTTATATTAACCTTAGTGGCAATAATACTTATGTTATGGACTTTATTATGTGTAATATCGATAGCACTTCATTATGCAAAATTAAATGCACAGATCTCATATAATGGATGATGGTATGAGTATGCATGATAAATATATGACATATCTGCAAGATATAATGGATGCATATTATTATGTATTGATATTACCCATATTTACAGATGTTATTAAATTACAAGTACATATTATTTAATACAGTTAAATGAATTAAAAATAAAAAAATCTATAGATCCCTTGTAGGATAATTAATGATTTCTTTACTTGAGGAATTATTAATTATTCTATGAGAGTGTGTTACATTGGGTTTGGGTATGTAGTATTTGTTTCTACATTCCTCCTTTTCTCTTGATTTTCATTGATTTTAATAGGTTTTGCTTGAGATTTCACTTGTTTCCAAATGAGGCTTTTTAATAGTCTAAATGATATATGACAGTCGAATAATAGGTTTACATTCATGATTTTGGCTAAAAAAACATGATTTCTTCTTATAATGAGCACTTCATGTGATGCATGTAATGCTTTATGTATCACTTATAGTTGTTTTTCATATTATATACATCGCATGAATATCTATATATGACATAGATATTGTTATAGATTTGCTAAAATTTGTATTTTCAATCATTTTTGCTTTGGTTTCTGATTTCTTTGAAGTTTCCAGTAGCATTCATGATCTCACAATGATCCTAATGATTTGGATTCACCATAAATCATTCTAATTTCATTAATTTTGGATTCAAAATTGATTAATCAAGTTAAATGCTATTTTTTATTTGGTTTTGATTCAAATTAATATGATTAAGATTAAATTAGATGGTGATTCATGCTCTAATTGATGTTTAATGATTTTAGGATCTTCTAATTTTAGTCTTCATGATTAATTTCATTGATTTTGCTATTAAATTAATTAATTTGCATATTTTCCCCAATTAAATGCTATTTTAATTGTGTTTTGCTTATAGTTGATATGATTAGCCTTAATTGGATGTTGACTTATTTCTAAGTGATACCACATGTGATCTTAGAATCTTTTAATTATGTCTGTGATTAATTTTGCCTCAAATTGATTATTTTATCATTTTTTCATGATTTGACTCATGTCTATTATTCCTGTAATGAATGTTACCAACATATTTTATGGGATTTGATCCTTAATTCATGCTTTCATATGGCATTAGATTGGTCAAATGCATCCCTACATTCCTCTTATTGTTTAACATTGAATGTTTATTTTATTTTTCTTTCGTGCATTTTAGCTTGTACTACCTGATGTCATACTTTCTTCAGTGAAGGAGTTATTACTTAACGGCTCATATTTTGTATTTACGAAGACCCCTTTGTAATAGAATAGGCTTGTTTCCCTTTTATATGTATGATTAGCTTTATTCATTGTATATCCCCTATCTCTCTCATTCTCTTTCTATAGGTTATTATTATTTTTATTCATGCAGCTTTGCTCGCTTATTTTATATCTACCATGATGTATGTATTGTCACATCTTTCAGCTACGTAACATGCTCCCATAGCATGATTACTAATTCTTTATTCAAGAAAATCAATATCATTCTCAAGTATTATTATACTATTATAGTTTAAAACATCACCTTATTAAAATTATTAATATAAGTACATCATTATTTTACATATTTAAGGATCGCCATAAGTCATTATCATCATAATTTATAATACTATCAATAATTTAAAAAAGAATACTATAAATCATAATTTTAATTACTGCTAAGTACTTATTTTAGTAGTTGCACAATTTTTACAAAAATAAAAGTCTGAAGAAATCCAAACCCATTTTCCAATAGTTTATTGGAATTATTGAGCTGCTATCACTAATGATCTTGCTCCCTGGCTTCTTGTTCCTACGTTTATCAATTGATAAATGCTGAGTATAAAACTCAGTAGTGTTAATATATAATTTAATGTAAATATAATAACCAAATAACATCATAAACAATTTCACTAACATATTCATGATAAAATAATAACAGTTAAAACATAACATCAATTATCTATAATGCACCATTTAATACATCATTCTATATATATATCATATGCCCTCTTTTTATCCTTATTAATTATTCTTATCAATATCTATTACTAACATTT
>CANYBF010190750.1:0-17740 GCA_948192965.1 Dalechampia spathulata
CCCCTAGGATGGCCGAAGTTGGCCCAGAATGGCCTAGAAAGCCCTAAATCAACTTGGATTGACCAGAAGTTAACCCAAACTGACTCAGAAGCATTCCTAAATCGATCTGGATCAAACCGGTCCAAAATGAGGGTGTGACAATAGGGCTATGTGCTGCGCACATAGCCTTATGTGTGGCGCACATAGCCTTCAAAATTTTCAAATCCGAGCAAAAATTACAAAATTGCCACACCCAAAAATTGCTCTATAAATATAGAGCTTGGGGCATAAAATATGGATCCCGAATTTGCTCTCTAGAGCAGCTAAAACTCTGCCAAAATTCCTATAAAATTAATTAAACACTTAATTAATTAAATTCTAGGGATTTAAAGACTAATTAACCCTAGTTAGGCTCCCTAAATGTGTAAGGAAGCAAGACTAAGGAAGAAAAGTTACTGCCTTGAGGTAATTTTTGCATTTTTCCTCGTTTCTTCTTGTTTTTGCTTAATTTTTCAAACTATATGTTACGCACAGAGATTGATGTGCACCACATGTAGCTCATGTGTAGTGTACATAAGGCTATATGCTACGCATATAGCCTCCAATTTTCAAAGAAAAAGTCATTTTTCTCCCATTTTTAACCGATTTTTCACCCGATCTGGCTATTTCAGTAACATTTAAGGCTTCCCCATGCCTTAAGTGTCCTGGATCTGCCTTAAAATGAGCAAGATTTTAAATAATTTTAACTTTAAAATTATTTTCTTTGAGTTGGATGCAAATCCTCGAGCAAAACTTTAGTTTCGAGTCCGATCTACATAGATCGGGGTCGAATCTAGGGTTTCTACTTGAAAATCTTTGATTTTCTTTCGGTTTTTCAAACTATGTGCGCCAAATATAAATCTATGTGCACCACACATAGCCCATGTGTGGCGCATATACATCTATGTTCAGCACACATAGATCCTAGTTTTCACAGAAAAACCTGATTTTCACCCAATCTACTCCGGATCTGAATTTTCCAGTGACTCCAGTAGCTTTTCCATGAACTTGGGGTTCTGGATCTGTCAAAAATTGTCTAGATCTACTTGATTTCAGCCTTAAAATTAATTATTTCAATTAATTGCTTAATTAATTGTTTGGTTTGCAAAACTGGAGGCCGATTCATGCTCAAAATTAGGTACTGTCTTCATTAATGTTGCGTATTTTAATCTGTAAATCATTTCTGTACTGATAGATTTAATTTTCTTGCAGATTCTTCAACTATGAGTGCCACATGTCTACCGATGTGCGCCACACATAGCCTATGTGTGGCGTGCATAGCCTGATGCACGACGCACATAGTTTGCATTTTTCCAGAAAAATCATATTTCAGACCATATTTCGCTGTATTTTTGACGTATCCAGTGGTATTTAATGCTTTACAGTGGATCAAGTATTCTGGATTAGTAATAAAATAATTTCATTTAATTAATTTTGGCCTCAAAATTAATGTTTACGATAAAATGCAATTTTTAATCGTATAAATGCAGTTTTTGAAAGGATTGGATTTTAAATTGGTTAAGTGGCTTTCTCTAGCAATTTTTGTGATGTTAGCCCTCCCCCATTTAATTTTCCATGATCAAATAAAAATAATTTTGCCTAAAATTATTTTTGTAAAAATGAATTTTCACGATCTAGCTCGTATTAATTCATGTAATTATTGCCTAATAATTAATGGATTTTGACTCTTGGTTCATGCCTTTCACATGGCATTGGACTAGTCAAATAAATCCTAAATTTATTTGCTACTAATGAATTTTATTTATTTATTTTTGCATATTCCATTCGAGCATTTTGGATCGTGCAAAATCGAGGGGAAATGGGGTATTATTTAATACCCTGAAAGATTATGTATGCAAGGATATTTTGTAATAGGGTAGAATTATTTAATTCAGTCTGTAATAATTTCCCCTATTTCTCATGTGTATCCCCTATTTCTTCGATCCTTTTCTCCGGTCGTTAATTATTTTTAATCGTGGATGATTTATATTTGCCTAAATTTATGTCATCATGTCACATGCCATGTCACATGACACATCACACATGTATATTCCATGCCATGCATATGCCATGCCATAACGTACCGTATTTCATATGCATATATGTATAAATATGCCAATACATAATACAATACATAATTTTGCCAAATACGTAAATCTAATACGCGTAATCAATATGCCTTGCCATGCATATATATGTTATTTTGCATGTCATATACTATATCACATCGTATGCCATAACGCATGTCATACCGTATGACATGACATGCATATACCATGCCATACATCACTGCATATGCCATGCACATGGTATGCCACACATTATTCATATGTCATGCATATGATGTGTCATTCATTTTACATGCCATGCATATGGTATATCATCCATGTAACATGTCATGCATATGCAATACACATACCACGCATAAGGTATGTCACTTCACATGTCATGCATATGGTATGTCATGCATCACCTCACGTATCATGCATACGATATGTCACCCATTTTACATGCCATGCATATGGTATGTCATTCACTATGCCATGTCATGTATATGCCATGCTATACGTCACTTCACATGCCATGCATACGGTATGTCATTTATTAAGCCACGTGATACATATGCCATGACATGCATCACTTCACATATCATGCATATGATATGCCATTCACTCCATGTATCATGCATACGCCATGCATATGCCACGCATGCACCAAACGCTAATACAATCCAAAACGTTAATGTATAACGCTATACGCCATAATATATGCTTACATATCATGTTAGGTTACCATATCATGCATATGATTTGTCATACATGCTGACATGACATGCATATGCCATGTTACCTTTTTGCATACCATGCATATGCCATACTATCCAAATGCCATATAGCATTATATGTTATTCTACATGCAACCTTGAAAATGCCAAATCACATGTCGCGCTGTGTGCTTACAATTACGCTTGTATGCTTGCCTGCTTAGGATAATTAATCCCAACTATAATGGTAAAATCAATTTTGGAAACTCATAGAATAGATCTCCACCACCTGAACCCAATCTCTGAAGGGTTTAACTAGAACTCATGTTATGAGTTGATTGGACCAATCCGAAACCATCCGGTGGTGACTCCCTTATGACTCTTTCGAGTCTGTATCATTCCCGAAGGAAGACTGTGCTTTCGCACCAAGTGCGGTCCCTGGTCCATGACTTTTGCAAGCCTCGCTTTGGACCCCGGTAGAAACCGACGCTCACATATGCACAAGATAGATTCATGCATAAAACTTTGAGATAGTATTATGTTTATGGTTCCCTAGTGTAAATGATTAATTTAGTAAGTGAAACTAACTTAGCATGGTATGCATGACATTAATGATTTTAGAAAAATTATGACATTCAAATAAATTATTATTTTGACATACAATATATGCTTGATATTGAATTCATGCATGTGTTCACGAATGTATGCAATACTCTAAACTATCATGGTGTGCATATCAAATATACATGGAGGATACAAGCCATATATACTTATTATTGTGTTCCATATGGATAAAATACTAATTCATTCTGAATGCTCATTGACTCATTAACTATATTTATCATTAAATCTTGATGAAATGGTTAAAAATGTTTATGCAAGGAAAGATATAAAGAAGAAATAAAATGGTTCAACTTAAATTAAATAAATGAAAGGTTGAGTTGGAAAATGCGATAAGGAAAAATAATAATGTGTGTATGTTTTAATTTTAATTTAGTTATATTTTATTTTGAAATCCCTTGGAATATACCCTTGAGTGTGTCTTAAAGAACAAGGCATCCTTGTGCTAGTTATATATGGCATGAGGATGTTATAATCAGTTAATCATTTAACATCAAACTAACTCAAATCAGCAAAGATTAATCAATATGATAAATTTCTCTTAAATTTACCAATCTTCCATTTAGTTTCATTGATCTTTCTTTGAGTTCACTTTTTAGCCTAGATAATATAAGTTTTCTTTTCTTATTCAACACTTTAATTATTTTATCACAATTAAAAAGTTTAGTTTATTTTATTTCTTTTTAATTTTGAAGTTTAGCAGATATGGTAATAAGTGATATCAGGAACTTAAAATATTTTTATATTTCTTTTATTATTTATAGAGTTATTTTGTTATGAAGTAAAAAAGTGTGAATAATTTTTATGTAATAGAAATACCTAAAATTTCTAACACACTCAACATTCAAAAAATAAAAGGCAAAGATCTAGTTTATAATGAAAAAAAAATTTTACACCTCTAATAGGAGCAATTTAGAACCATGATACCAAAGATAAGAAGTTTTAGTTAGAAAGATGCCATCGTCTCTTGAAAATCGAGTGTGACACCTATAATGATAAAAGGATTTTTTGTTCCTGAAAAGGGTGAAATAATTTTTAAGGAAAATGGGCTCCTTATAATATCTAGATTATTGCTGGTTGAGAATTTTCAATAGTGATTGTTTCTGGAATAGGAAACAATAGTGCTACTAGATTTTCTAATACCGTTACTTTATTACAAAAAATGGATGATTGATTTCAACACATGAATGATTAATTCACTAATATTTGTACTCATGTGAGTGTAGTATTATTGAAAGAAAAAATCAACCAACCATATCAAAAGCTAAGGAAGAAATAGGTAAAGAAACTTAATCTTGATGCATTTATTAGTACATGAAGGAAAGTTCTATGTCGTAGCAACATGATAAATATAAGTCAGTTATATACATTTATTTAACATTTGCATGTGAAATCAAAAATTAATGGAATACTCATTTGATTAACATAAGTCATTTATATACATTTCCTATACTAAGTTAAAAATCTCAAGTTGAGTAACATAAGTCAAGTATGTTTAATTATATAATAGAAGTTTATATGTTAAACATTATCCATCCATTCTAGCAACTCCTAAACATGATATACACTTTATCATTATAATTATCTTAACAATTTAAATAGTTTTATGTGGATGTAAGGATAAATGCGTTTAGTTTATGTAATCAACCATAAATAAGTATACATGATAAATTCCTATTTCACATATTGAATTTTTATTAATTCAAAGGATTGCATCTACCATATATTATAATTTATATCCTTATTTTAATTTCAAAAATTTACCTTTTAAAACATCCACATATAGGGGAGCATACATATAAGCACTCATTCATTTTATCTTACTTATCTTTCTACTCTAATAATTATAAATCAATTCACATAGAGCATAATAATCATACACTTGTATAGTAGATGTTTCAATTGACACCAAAATCAGAGTAAGTCATACATTCCACTAGTTTACAATAAATTTTTAACCATACATGTAATTTAATGTCTCTTAGTTTCAAGCATTTGATTCTCTTATGTGTCAATTCTAAGTAATTAAGTATGTACATAATTTCTAAGACCCTTTAACAATTTCCACACAAAGGGCTCCATTTAATAATGATTCTTAATTTAGGATATGATTATTCCATAATTTACAGTTTAGTTCAGCATTGTGTTATATACCATCTAATAGCAAATTTAATAGTTCTAGTTCATATCATTATTAGTAGTAGATTGAACCACCATTTAAACCTTATGAAAGCATATAAATCATTAGGTTTAGTGTATTCAACTATTAAATAAATATATGCAAATGGTGTCCTCAATGAGCCTAATATTTTATTAAATTGCCTTATGAGACCATGTATACATTATTATGACATTTTAACTAACATCAGTCCCCATCCTCCTTTTCTTGCGATTCCATATATTAGTTTATAGTGAAGTGAGTTCCATTTAGCTAAATCACTTCACTAAATTAAACTTTATGCCATACTACCTGGATACGTACTAACACATTAATTGATGAATTTTTTTTGCTATTATCGGCATATACATAAGGTGGTCTCTTTCCTTACACGCCTTGACAACTCATTTTACATGGCATGTTATTATCCTCCTAAAAAAGGAATTTCAATTCTCTAATAAATACTTTTTACATAAGAATAAGATAATGAATAAAAATATAGGAAAGGCAACAATCATCATGGTAATTTCATGCATTTTTATATGTGACTTCATTCCTCACTCATTTCAAAATGACTAAATTATTTAACAAGTGATAACACTAATTAAATTATGGTTGTTAAACCATTTATATACATTAGAACCCCACACATAAAATTTTAATTACTTTATGAGGCTGCAACCTTGATCAAATGAATTATTCAATATTATTCAAAGGATAATATATGGCCTTACTTCATACATAAGGCATACATTATGTTTTCATGCAAATCATAGCCAAAAAATTGGTACCTTTATCAATATTAATATGCTCAATGATCGTACATACTCAAACTCTTGCCTACATTTTCATATATACCTAATAATCTACTTTAATTCCCCTATTGAGTAATAAATATACTTGATATTTTGCAAAATGTGTGCAATTGCGTTCTTATAGGTATTACATGAGGTAATCAAAGTAATATACACAATACATACACATAAGGGTCTAGGTATTAATACTTACTATCAAATCCATTTAATTATCAATATTTTAATTATGATCATGGTTATGTTAGGCTATATTTTTTTAGATTATAATAACTATTATTTTTAGAATAATTATTAAATTAATTAAGATTGATAATTAATAAATCCAATTAATGGTCAAACAATTTTACTATAAATATAGATATTAACCTTGTCAATGAAGGGATAAAAGTATATCGATCAGGTGATTAAGAAATGATTTATCATATTTATATTGATTGTCACTAATTTTAACTCTGGTTATAATTATGTTTAGTTACATTTCTGATTTTAGTGAATAAATTATTAGTATAATTAATGATTAATTAAATAAAATTAACAATTTAATAATTAAATTATTTTATTATACTTATACATAATTGCATTATGGATATTATGCAAAAATATAGTTAACGTTTAAGTTATTTTATTTACATATCTAGATACTTATATTGTTAGCATTGTCAAACAATATAACTATAATTGGTAAAGAAAATATAACTATCATTGGTAAAGGAATTGTTTACGAATGAGTTATAAAATTTATTTAAAATATGCAATCATGATATATGCTATAATGTCACCATGAAGGAGGATTTATTATGTTTTTTTAATGATGTTTAGTATTTAGTAGTATAATTAATGATTTATTAAATAAAATTAATAATTTAATATTTAAATTATTTTATTATACTTATACATAATTACATTATTGATATTGTACAAAAATATAGTTAACGTTTAAGTTATTTTATTTAAATGTCTAAATACTTATATTGTTGGTATTGTTAGAAAATATAACTATAATTACTAAAGGAATTGTTTACGAATGAGTTATAAAAATTATTTAAAATATCCAATCATGATATATGCTATATTTTCACTATGAAGGAGGATTTATTATGTTTTTTTAATAATGTTTAGTATTTAGTAATTAATGAATTACTAAGAAAATTCTTTTTGTATATGAGAAATTAGTTGATAAACTAATATGTATATATGTATAAAGATGTACACATATAGAAACTAGAAGACCAATAATAAAATGATGGAAGAGGAGCAAAGTGTGGGCAGGCAAGATGAGTTACAATGGACTATTGCTTAAATTTATTGAGTGATAAAAGTTATTGCTTAAGGGAATTAATGGGATCGATACTTGGGCAGCAGATTAGAAGAATCTAAGAAAGAATTCTTAGCCCTTAAGGGAGGGACAACCAATATAATCTAAAAGCCTTATGATATTGTGATATGTACCTAACTAGCATAAAATCTGAACCTAATCCCATCCTTACGAGTACTTAGTAAGTTAGGAGGATGATTAATCTGTATTAAATGTTAAGTTTATTTGCTTACATGGTTATGTTAATATGTTGATTGCTCTACTTTTGATGCAAGATTAAAGCTTATGGGATACTTGGTTAAATTCATTTATTTGCCTGTATATGTTAAATTGAAGGTGTTATAGTTATATGTTTATATGTGTTAAATGCCTTCACTTGTGAGTCAAAATTTAATGTTCACCCTTAGGGTAATGTATATGTTTTAATACTTGCTAGGAAGTATAGCTAGTTGTCATTTAAGTAAGTATATACACTTTATAACAACATATTTAAAAAAAAGTGGGTGTCACGCATGAATTACTCTCAATATGGAATTTATAACAAGCATTTACATATTCTCCTTATGTAACTGGTACATATTCTCAAACTTACAACCCTCCCTTAAGAGTAAACATGTGTCTATATGTATCTTGAACAATTAGTGGATTGAATAAATTGTATTCATGGATTAAGTTAATTCTTTAAAATTTTTGTATGTTGTATACATTGATAATATCCTAAGATTAATCTACAATTATTTTATGCAATGATTGTATATTAATTTAATAAGAAATAAAAGTCAAGTGTGTGCATAATGTAATCTTAGATAAAATATTAAGTTAAAATAATGTGCAAGAATCAAGTTAAGTTAGAGAGAGATAGAGAGAGTCAAGTACATAGAAAAATCTTGAAATATAACTTGATTAAGATATGATTTTGTTTAACTTAGATGATTAGTTCTTTAACTATTGGATTTAGAGTGTGATATGGGTATTTACTCTTTAAAATGTATAGATGTGTTAGTTTGTGAATTATTTACTTCGAATGTAAACTGGTTTAACAACAGACATGTCAGTAAAAATACTAAGAATGCCTGATTTTAAATGAGAATGTGGTCAAGACTAGACCATCTCATGCGTTAAATGATTGTAGTAATATGTTATCAAGTACCTGTTGGTTCCTTGGATATATATTGTAATATATATACATTGCTTCTTACACATGAATGATAATAAATTGAATGTATAAGTTATGTTGGTAAATGTATTAATAAATAAGAAAAGAATTGTAAGCTACAAACTTAGTATATGTTTGTATTAGCCAAGGAGATGCACATATAATTTGCTATTATTAACAAGGGACAACTATTAGGTGCATGTTTAAGAAAGTTATGGTTAATGAGGTTTGCCAAGAAGGGATAATTTATGGAAGCTAATGAAAATTGTGTAGATGGTGAGTGATCAAATCTGAATAAGAAGTTAAAGACACTAAATGCCCATTATGTTCATATAATTATGCATATTGTCCCTTTTTATTTAACCCACATGATCAATAGTTGAAATTATTAATCTATGATGGCATGAACTGATGGGAATTGCACACATATACTACCTGAAATTAGAAGTACCTAGGTTTGTTGACAACTAGTTATATGTACATGTATACATGTAGTTATGGCTGTCATATTTTAACTTAAATAGAAGAGGGTCAAATACATGCACATTATTAAGATTGAGCTAAGTGAACATGTGAGTATTATTACCGTAAAAATGCCAGAAGTGAGGATTACACACACAAAGAACTAAGATTATCAAATTAAGAAATAATAATCTTAAATAGTTGTTATATATTACCAACATGTATGAGATTTAATACTCTTGTATGTGTATAACACTTTTGTATGAGTGCATAAATATGCCTATGGAAATCTATCTTAGCTGGAGTAATGTAAGCATGAAAATAAACTAACTTGAATCCCAATTTAACTCTTATAAATATTTGTTGGTCAAGCATAAAAACTTGATTATTTGTTATATTGAATGCATAAAAATGTTACTGAAATATTATTATGTGAATTGCACTTGATGAATAATTAATGGCTTGTATGATTAGTAAGTAATCTATTCATATAATTTAATGAATGTTATGTGAGTTACACTCTTTAGAATACTAATACATTACCCCTTTAAAAAAATATAATAATAATAATAATAATAATAATAATAATAATAATAATAATAATAACAATAATAATAACAATAATAATAAATAGTATTAGAATGCTTCATAAATTAAAATAAGATGAACATGAGTTGTGATAACTATTTTAGTCCATTATTAGATTCATTCTAAAAGTTCATGTTATTAAGTATATGGTATGTTTATGAATAAAATATAGAAGTTTGTATATTTAATTAAAGTATATATTGGAACCAAATGTTCCTCTAGGCATAGAAGATAGATGAGATGCAACACTTATTTCTCATACGGATAAGGGCAAGACAAAAATAGGTTTATGCCTAATAATAACTATATTGTAAATGAAATTGCAGGTAAAATAAAAAAGCTTGATAATTCAAGCTTTGCAACATAGAATATTATGAATATTTCATCATTATTTATTAAGGTTGGATATGTGATATATTGATATTCCTTGGAATGTTATTAATTTACAGTTGTGTTGTCATTATCTAAATGCATACATGATGAAATCATGTATCATAAATTATTGACATGAAATTTTGGAGGAATAAAGAAGACACAATTATATATATATATATATATATGTATGTATGTATGTATGTATGTATAAATATATATATATAGGATGAAATAAGGGAGGCACTAGTATATTTAAAAATTGAATGATATAGAGATAGAATACAGAGATACTAAGAAAATAAATTATTAATGATATACTTAGTATAGATTGTACACAATCAAAGATAGAGATTGATATGACATCATAGAGAAATGATGAAATGATAGAGAACAGAGGAATGCAATACATATTTGCATTCACTATAATATAACATAACATTGCTATGATGAAAGAGGAATGCTACTATTATGATGAATTTTTAAAAATTTCTTTAATTGATTTATTTATTATTTATATTTATATTATAATAGGATAACTAAATTTTATTCGTAACATGATTATTACTAGATACCATTGAATTTTATGCTTAGCATTTATCGTTTGATGAATGTAGGTCTGAGTAACTCAGATGGGCATTTGAATTAGTGAGACACTAGCGTAGTCAATATATTTTAAGACTTATATGACCCTTAGAACCATATTTTGGATAGTATAATGTATTCCTAGTGTATATTGTTTTATGCAACTGTCATTGTATAGTTTATAAGTAGTAAAATATTTTATGCTTGTATATCAATAGTGATACTAAAATTTCTTAGTGTGTGACCTATCTAAATTTTATAAACTATGTGTATATACAAGAAGATGTTAGATGGCATGCTATATATTTTTTTTATGTAGAAATTTTATACAAGAGATGATGATAAAGCCATAGGTTATAAAATAAATAGTTATAAAAATAGACCGGATATATTATGTCGATATATAAAAAAAATTTACAAATCTTTTTATAGAATGATTAATGAATTTCATAAGTATATAATTTTTATTAATCATCCTACAAGAGCATGTTTCATCGATCGGGTGTGGCACTTACCCTACAATTTTGACCCCTGTCAATATTTCATCACATAATTCTACCCCTCTTACACATTATCACAAATGCACGACAACATCATGTAACTTGAGGAATAATTATTTTAGTCATTGATTGTTACATCACTAATCTCATAGTCAGCATATGTGGTTTATTCATTCGATTGTTGTGGATTCATTTGCCTAATTAAATTTACCAACATCAGGTAATGAAATACAATAATCATTATTTTATATTGATTCATAATTCCATTAGTTCATAATTATAACTACAATTCCCATTTTTGATATAATACCAATCCATTGGTTATAATTAAATTATTAAATTATTAAATCACACATTTACCTTTATAATTTCATTCAATGAAATGCTTTTACGTAACTATTCACATAACCTTACCATGTATATAGCTCTCAATTAGCTCCTAACATATGATATGTTTTTATGTTAATACATAAGCACACTAAATCAATATTTTATATGATTTAAGTAAAACCAATTATCTAGCCACTCATTCTTGAAGATTATTTTGAAATAATACTTGATCACATGGTAATGAACTCCAAATAACCATCTTATTCTCCTCATTCAAGCAAATTTATGTTGGTTATTAAATCACATATCCAAGAAATTTTGAATAAATTAATATTTACATAACTTACCTTGAGATGAATTTTAGCTTGATTAGCTTCTAGTTGAATATACTCTTCCAATTCTTTAATTCAATATATCTCTCTTCTTGAAAGCTTGGAAATCCTTAGCTCAAAGTAGGTAATTCCATATCCATATTTTAAACCCTACATGACAATTAGATATTTCTCTTTATACCAATTCTTTTCTAGTAGCGAGAATCTCCTCTTTTCTCTTCTTGTACCCTCTCTTTTTAATCAGTTAATTTAATAATAATAATAATATTATTATTATTAATCAAACTTTGGTAATATACTACCTTTTGACTCCACCATCTAACTCCTATCTCAATCATAATTTATTTTACTTTGAACGATGGCTTTTGTCCTTTATACATTTAATTCCTAGTTATCATACACCTTCCTTCTTTATCTTCTTAATATATTATGGCCTAAATCAATGAAGACCTTTATCTTAGACTCATTATAATTTAATTAAATTCAAGTAATATCCCATTTTTAAGATATATATATATATATATATATATATATATATATATATATATATATATATATATATATGTGTGTGTGTGTGTGTGTGTGTGTGTGTGTAAGATCACACTTGCATTCATTTTTATCTAACTTATACATTAATTAAGCTTTTCTAACTTAATTATCATTTAAATCAATTCTCATCTAATTAATACATCAATTATAAATATTACATTATTTATTTATGTTGAGACAATAATTTAATTCCATCATGGATCTATAAATATATACATATTTTGCATTATATTTACTTGCTTTAACATAGACTTATACTATTTTTCACTTTGCATTCATTTAGATTTTACCACATAAACATGATAAATAATATTCATATAATTAGAATGTGACATTTTAAATGTGGATGTTATGGTTGAACAAATACTAAATAAGCATAATTCATGCTTAAATCATTAAAATAATGGAAGAAGCATTCAAGGGGAAAGAGAGTTTTTAACAACCAAACACTTTAATGGAAAAAGATACCTATCGATGTAAAGAGGGATGACAATGTTGATGTGCAAAAGAACTTATTCAATAATGGACATCAAACTAGCAAGCCTTCTAGTCCTTTACAAATTTTTACCATCATAATCCATAATACTCATTCTAATGACCCCACCATGAATGCTAACTTATTAGTGTATGCTTTAGAGCATCATGTTTTATTATAATTAATTGAACGGTTTACCAATAAAAGGCATTTTTCATTATTTAGTTTACTTGAAAGGTTATTAACTAAATAATGAATTCTAAGATATTGGAATAGTATAAAGGAGTTCATAGAGAGTTTATGAATGAGATTCTTATTGTATGAAAATGTTTAATATCTAAATTATCCTTGATCAATATATTAATAAGAATAGATATTATTAATGCAGTTAATATTAGTACATGTTATACTTCCTTTAGGAATGATTTTCATTCATCATGATAAGAGTTATCTAAAGAGAACATATGGATGAGCAGTAAGGGACTGACGCATTAGAGGCCTTCCTAGTGAGATTTCATATGGATAATTGATCTATGTCTGTGAAATGTGCCTCACTCATATCAGTAGTGCAAGTATCCTTAAGACTTGAGTAACAAGGTTATCTTAATTATAGATCACTATGTTTTATTCATTTAGAGGAGGCATTCATAACTTGGAGGTTGGATATAGTGTGAAGTAGTTGAAAGTATTTGTTTATCAATAAAGGATTCACCACCCTAGATTAAATGTGGGGGTTTTATCTTATTTATTCATGTAATATTCTTTATTCGAGAATCTTTGGCCAAAGTAGGATGCCTATTGATGAATGAGTTTCATAAGAGCATTTTGGGAATAAAGATTATGTTACATAAAACATCAAATTTAGGGCATGATCTAACACACTTGATTACACATTGAGTTGACATTAATCCATACTCAAACTTAAATGAAATAGTGGATGGTGAAAGGAGTTTATTGCATGGAATCTGCTATGGAAAGGTTGTAGTCAAACTAATGACCTCTTGGCATTTGGGTAGTCATGATGTATGATTAGACACTGCTCATGATTTACATATGATATTATTAAATGGAGTTTAATAATAGATTCATATGTTGCGAACATGTGAAGAACCCAAAAGGTCACACACTAAAAGTAAGAGGAATGATAATCATGAATGAATGTTGATGAAATAATGTTTTGTGGTTATAAGATAACTTAGATTTTTTATATTCATTATAAAGAGCATGAAAAGATCTTTGACTTGATACCAAGATCACTTAAATCTAATGAGTGGAACTCAAGATACAAGTGATTTAAAATGACATGTTTTACATGCATAGTATATGCGGATTTGGACGAAATTAAATTAAGTAATAGTCAATATGTGATTGTCACATGACTTATTCTTATGTGATGAATTAAAAGGAAGTGAAAATAATTTTCATATGCTTCTAAAAGGATTTTAAGTCATGCATATGCAAGTCACATGCTTAAAGCATGTGACATGTATATGCATATGACTTAAGTAACCTAAAACCTAATTAGGTTTTTATAAGTTATCTGACATAACTTTTAGAGTAACAAAATAAGGAGTTTTGGCTACCTCCTTCCTCCATTAGTTCCAAGCAATTAGAAGCTCAAGAACAAGAAGATTAATTTGGATTTTTGATAGAAGATCAATAAAAAGAAACCAAATTCATCTTTCTCTTCATCCATTCGTCTTTTGTTTTATTTTACTAGTCTTTAAACAAAACTTGTAATATTGATTACTAATCATTCCATTACTTGTGTGGATAGTTTGGAGATCCTCTACTTTAGGGATTGAAAAGTTTATTACAACTTTTCATAAGGACAAGAAAGAAGGAGATCTCCTTAAAAGTGAGTTTTTCAATCTCTTCTTTGATAATCTTCTCTATGTTTGATAAATTCTATGAATAGAATTGCTAGATCTGATGAAATAATATGTTTTAAAATTTTTTTAAATTATATCTTCCACTGCTAAACATGTTTTCATAAACCAACAATGGTATCAAAGAGATTTGGTATTGCAATCTATGTACAAAATACATAAGATTTCAAATTTTGACTATCACTGTAGCTTGCGGCATTTTCACTTTTGAAGGTTTTATTGTTCAAATTCTTATTTTAAGTTTTAAGCACTTATTCTTCATTGAATTAACTTAGTTACTATTAAAAACATTTGAATACATATGTGGAAATTTTATGAGATAAAAATTAATATGTTATACATGCTCTTATTGAAAGGCCGAATGGATTTTTTATGTAATTCTTAATGTTTTTGCTTGATTATTGCATGTTTAAATTTTTGAACATGTAATGAATCAATTATTTAATGTGTTAACTTGATGTTGGAGCATTTTGAATGAATTATGATTCGATTTGGATGGGATTTTATGGAAATCATGTTCATATGCGCATTTGCAATATAATTACTAATAGTTTTCTATTAATTCATGTATTTGAATGTTTTAGACACATTAAAGGTTTAAAAATGAAATTTTGTTAATTATTGAGATTAATAAGTATTTTATTTGAATTAAAACTCTTCAAGGAGCAATTTGAGCATGATAAAATTTCTTATTGGTTTTGAGTTTTGTTTTGATTTTTAAGTGATATATTGATATTTAAAGTATGATTAAATAATTAATATATTATTGTTTAAATGATTATTTAATTTAATAAATAATTTATTCAAATAGAATTCAAAACATGTAAGCCATATGTTTTCAAATGCAAGCCCAATAACTATTTTAAAAGGCAAAGTTTGTTTGAATTTTAAAATGGAAAAACCGAAATGATATTATGAGAAGATTATTTATTTAAGCATTTTCAAATGTATGGATGGATGATTATATGGCATGATGGTGATTATGGACTTAGCACAATATGATTGAGCATATGCATCATTTTATGATTTTTGGTAAATAGGGCATGCGAGTCCTGCCTTTTCTTTAAAATCTTTTATACTTCTCTTCTCATCTACTCCCCTCAAATGCAACTTTGGGTTTCTACTATTGAAATTTGTAATTAGATTACATAGGCTATAAAAGAGTTACACAAGGAGACAAAAAGGAGTAAGGCATGACCAAAAGAGGAAACTCTAAGACCAAATTTGTAATAGAATAATCTTATTTCAAATTTTTAGGGTTTGTAAAATCATGCATAACCTAAGTTTGACCTTAGACTTAAAAGTCCATAATCATCATATTATAAATTATTATAATGATATATTTATGAGTTGTATGAGCATGCCATAGCATGCATGAGCCAGGACTATGCATGCTGCACCAATTACACACACCCGCCTTAAATGTTTTTCATGATATAAAAGGAAATAAATTCCTCAAAGGAATATAAATCTAAGGCCTTTCATTTTCTAAGATAAGGTTGAAAAGCTTCTTATCATTTAGGTTGTTTAGCATATTCAAGCCTGTTTAACATAAGGTATATCCAAGTTTCAAAAAATGGGATAGATTTAAATAACATATTTGATTTATTGGGCATACCCAAGATAAAATGTTTTATAAGCCGGTTTGGGGAATTATGTTATGTAAGATAACATAAATATCAAGAAAAGTTGATAACCCAATGATTCAGTAGTCATATAAAGATATAATTGACATGAGAGATGTCTACCTATTGATATTAAGTTTCAGTTTATTAAGCATAATCAAGATTGAGCTTAATGGTCATTGGATACTGACCCACTAGGGAAGGTAAAGCATGACCTTCCCGGAGTAGTAGTTGAGGGCTATTAGTTTGAAATAAAATAGTGGGAGATAAAAACTAATAAAAGGCCTTATTATGTTTTTAAAATACATGATGTTTTTAATGATACACTATTTATTTTTTCTCCAAATTTTTTAAAAAAATATCAAGAAAAGTTTATCTCCAAGGAATTCTCAAACATAAACTGAATGGATCTAACTAGATTGACTAGATTTTCCAAATCAAAATAATTTTGAAAGTGAATAGATAGCTCATGTATTGGATTGAGCTTATCCATGCACACTTGTAGCAAACTCCTCTGAAGAAGTTAGAGATGCTTACAATAAGTTTAAGTAAGAGTATGAGATGGCCAGCTGCATTATGTTGGGAGCTATAAAGAATGACCTGCAGAAGCAGTGCGAGACTATGAACTCTCGTACTATGGTTATTTATCTTAAAATGCTTTTTAAGGAAAAAGTAAGGACTAAGAGATTTGAACTCTCAAAGGCACTTTTTAGGTGCAAGATGGTAGAGGGGTCATCATCAGTCCTTCATGGCATTAAGATTCATTACTACATACAAAGGTTGGAGGGTCTTGGTTTTAGACTAAAAGAATAGTTGGCTATTAACCTTATTTTGAAGTCACTACCTAATAGTTATGCACAGTTTATGTTTGACTATTAGATGAATAAGGGAGAAATGATCGCATGTTTTCATGCTGCTTTTTCTTAGATATTTCATATGTGTTTTAAGTGTTTTGTTTTAGTTTTATTTAAGTTTTACTAAGTATTCTATATGTTTTCATTATTTTACTAATTTTGTTTGTGAGAAGTCCTAAATTATCAATTTAAGGGCAATTTGAGGGAATTTGCAGGAAAAACAGGAGAAAATTGGCTAAGTAAGAAGAGAAATGGTATTCAAAGAAAGGGTACGACTTGTGAAAACCATCACGAGTCATTACAGAAAAAAGATCAAGAGGAAAATGCAATGC
>CANYBF010190850.1:0-10525 GCA_948192965.1 Dalechampia spathulata
GTTCTTCCTCATTTCACCATTGATTCTTCATACTTAACCAATATTTCACTAAATTCCTTGCAAATACTTACAAATAGTCCTCAAAATAACATCTTGGGACTTCTTGCAAACAAAGTTAGAAAGAAATAGCAAAGTAACTAAAACAGACATAATACTTCATAAAAACTTATAGAAAACTAAGACTAAACATATAAAAATCACAATATTAAGACTCAAATAAATAACATAATAACTAGTAATCAGTATGTCTCTATCAACTTTACTTTCCTGCACGTAGTGGTATAGTTTTGGGATTCAGTGATACATGTCTTTTGATTTAGACATGTGGAGCTATGGCTTATGTATGATGAGTCTACTGCTTTATGTTCTACCATCTATCAATAGGGCAATACTGAGTGCGGTTGACTGAGTAAGTTTAGGCTCTAGTATTAGAAGAAATTCTAGTAAGTCTCCATCAACTTTACTTTCCTGCACGTGGTGGTATAGTTTTGGGATTCAGTGATACATGTCTTTTGATTTAGACATGTGGAGCTATGGCTCATGTGTGATGAGTCTACTGCTATTCTTAAAGTTAGATACAATATAACAATAATGCTCACTATATCGATGCTTACTAGAGAGGCCATTTTATGACTGATAGGGTATTCAATGTTAACCCTATTACAATGGGTTCATTACTGACTATAGATAACTCTATAGATCTCATAACTATCTTTTAACTATACAACCACAAGCTGGTGATAACT
Source organism: Dalechampia spathulata (assembly GCA_948192965.1). Taxonomy (NCBI): domain Eukaryota; kingdom Viridiplantae; phylum Streptophyta; class Magnoliopsida; order Malpighiales; family Euphorbiaceae; genus Dalechampia; species Dalechampia spathulata. The sequence goes on from CANYBF010190850.1 coordinate 747, forward strand.
CTTTCATGGTTGAGAGTAATTGCATTTAGACTAGTAGTATGATTTATGCTTATTGATCTATCTAGCCACGAGGATTTGATGATTAGTCTAATGATTGACTAGATGGATTAGGGTTTAATGATACTCCTATTATTTTTCATCCTCATACCAGTTCTCCTTATGATAGAACATGACGTGAGGTGGTTTTATGCTATAAACATCAATGATAAAGTGAGTGTGGCTCCTCTACTATTGTTAAGTTATATTCTACTCCTTTTATGATTGATCTTCTGACTCAGTAGTTTGATTTGCTTTATTCATGGTTAGATGCTTTTGATAGACGCTTTGATAGTATTGCTTCTCAATTTGATATCTTTGATCAATGTCTGCATCAGCATAACCAGGAATTTCAAGATTTTTATACTTATTCTACTATTACACTCCAGTTGATTCAATCTTATCTTGATCCATTTGTTCCTCCTCCTCCTTGATGCTTTTTATTGTTGATAAAGAGGGAGATGATTTATGTATTTAATTAGTTAGGATTGGCTTATATGGATTTCATTATTATTTCAGACATATTTGCTTTTACTAGTATGTTGGATATTATTATTTGTATGGATGATGTTTATACCTTTTTACTCCTAATGATGATTATTTTTATCTCACTTTGAGTTTTATGATTAAGTGAATACATGCTTGAACTGAGGGGGAGATTTTCTGTTTATATGACTATATGGTTGTGAATTGAAATGAATTGATTATCAATATAAAAAAGGGGGATATTGTTAGTCTTATGTTTATTGATTTTAATGTTAACAATCAATTCATTTGAGTTTTGACATGTTTTTGTAAAATTCAAGGTATGTATGATCATACCATAGTTGGTATGAGCATACTACTAAGCTTTTTGACAATTTTCTTTGGTTTGGTATGAGCGTACCACTTACTATGTATAGTCGTATGAAAGCCACTGCCCAAATTGAGATTTAGCTTTTTAGGAGCTGTACAAGTGTACGCCTTGGGTGTACAGCCCTACATAACTCTAGACAACAACTTTTCTATTTTAATTAAAAGTGTTTCAATAGAACTATTTATCATACCTACACCTGATGCAACATGCTCCCGTAGCATAATTAATAACCTCCTAAGTAAGGAAATCATTAATTACACTACAAGGGATGCATAGAAAATTCTTACAATATAACATCTATTTATTATCATTATGATGTAACCTAAACACTTTATTGGTTTGTATTCATGTATCATCATTATATCAGACTTGTAAAATATAGGGACAATATAAACATACACATCACAAAAATATGTAATTAAGTACTACTGCCAAATGAGTAACTATATATGCTACATAATGAGAATTACATCTCAGAGTGTAATAAAAAGGTCCAGACTATCTTAAGATAGGAAATTATGAAAATCCCAACCTTCACTAACTGCCAATCAGCTAATCCTAGTATTCATCAAGCGACCTAAATCCTACGTTCATCAAATGAAAAACGTTGAGTATATAACTCAGTTGTGATATAAAAATATATACAAAGCATGCTTTTATACAATAATGACATCCAATATCAAATCATGATTAATATTAATGAGACAATGTATTGTATCAAATCATAACAATAAACATCATACTTCATCAATAATGAACATTTGGTATTGATAGTATAAGAATAAAACCATTTGGAGCTTTTTTGTAACTTTCCCTGTATCATTTATCATATAGGAATAACATTATACATATATATGTATGGGTATTTACATTGTACATTAACCATCATCAACCTCTATATTGATATCATTTATGAATGATGATGTATGGCTTAGAGAATGCATTCATGCTTTGCACTCTCCCTCTGATTCTTTTGTAATATTTCATCTCTTTCTATAATATTGTGCATAATTTCAATTTGTACTAGGTCCTTCTATATACTGGTACTCATCTCCCATAGGAGAGAATGTAATTGTAAATTGTATGGTTCAATGAACCCATATTTTTAATTCTAATCAAGAATGCTACTATATGATTCCGTTGAGGGAATCCATATTTTTTATTCCAATCAGGAATGTTGATCTAGTATGCTTACACTCTTTCTTTTCTTTCCGCCGTATAACCACTTTATGAAATGCCATGAATATATCTTTATGCTTGGATGATTCATGATATAATATGCAAATATTGTATTCATGATCGTATGTGATGTACATCATGAGGTATCAATGACCATTTATACTCATTTCGTGTATATTATAAGCATTCCAATATAAATAGGCTGATTAAGACCTTAAGAAAGATCATGAAGTAAGAAGCACAAACCTATCACCAATTTATCCCTATTAAGTACTTAGGAAAAGTGTTGGCTTTGTTGTATGAACCTGTAACATTTCCATTCCAAGTCCACTTAGTACAATCATTTATATTTTCATTCAACTTTTATCCAAAATGATCATTCAAGTACCATTCCATATCTTTCCATACCATAATATTTCATACATATGCATCTTGGCATATAAATATCACATTTAAAATGGACATACATTCATAAGAAGCACTTATGCCTCATTTCATATCTTAGCATTCCATATTTTGCATTTAAAGGTAAAATGCCTACATAAATCATGCATTCATATATTGATATGCAAGTCATGTATTTTGAAAAGGCATATTTATGTAAGGCTTAGTATAGCCTGAAGAAGTATGTAATATTAACTTGTTTCTATACCTTTAAGTGTATATCCTTAAGTGTAGTAATGAATTACAATGTTTAAACAAGCATAGCATGAAGTTTATATGCTTTAGACCTTCATTCTTTAGATAGCGGAATTTGTATTATTCATTTGGTATAGGTTACTATTCATTTAGTCATTTTTATTTTGGATAATTTGGAATTTACATGCACTTTGATATGTAATGGAGTGCCTTAATACCTCTTTGTTCCATATGATATGTACCTCATTAGTGTTCCTTCATAAGTGTATATGATCATGCAATTAAGTGTTTAAAACAAGGTTAGATGATGGATCACATTGGCATTCAAAGTTTCATGCAATTTAGTCTTCCAGCAATTCTGCCTTATTGAAAAAATTCCAATTGTATGAGCATTTGGACTAAATAAATGCCCTATAAATTAAATTATCCTTACATTATTGGAAACTAGACTCAAATATCTTTCCAATGGTATATTACATGCCTAAAAAATCAATTGTTAAGACATTCAAAATACAATCGCCGCAAACCCCTAACTTAGCCTTAGTCATTTGGTCATTTGGTTTTTAATGCCGAATTTGCATACTTTATTTATATGAACTCATATCTCATCACTCATGAGCAAAAATTGACATAAATCCATTTTACACACTCTTATAGATCAGAATATGGGTATATATAATGGTCCATACATCAATTTGCAACTAAACAATCTATACAAAGTCTCATTATAGCCATGGTGCATTAAATATGTACTCTAGGTATGCCCTTAACTTATACAATTTTTCCCCTATCTTAACTTATTCATTTTTCCACTTTTAATGCATAAAAATATTGTCCTAAGTCATGAATTTAATCAATATAATTAGTTTTGCAAATTAATTTCTACAACTTGTATAATATGCAATTACATTTCATATCATAATTTGACAAACAAGCTGCCTTTTTAGTGTCTTCATGTATAACCCTCTCATTTAACATTCAAACCACTTCCAATTATTACCAAATTAAGCACACACACTCATATGCATGTTACACACACTTCTAAGTCCCATTTTTTAGCAATCATACACTTAAACCCAACCTAAGGCAGCCATACACATATACATACACATGTTACCCCCTTTGCATCAATCCATACATATTTCCTGCAAACTCACTCTATTTACAACCAAACTTCATTTCCTTCATTCTAACACCATAATCCATCATATTTATATATAATTAGATGATTTATGCATCAAAACTGAAATATAGAGATCAATTTCAAAGAGGCATAAAATTAGGTAGCAAGTATTTTCCATGCAACTTCTCACTTCCAAGCCACTTTCATGCATTTTTCATCATCTTCTCCATAAATTATCATTTCTAGAAATACATACACATCTCATACATATTAAGATTCATTTTCATGTAGGTTACCTAGGGTTTTCATACAAATCAATTCCATATACAAAACTCAATCAAAATGCATCAAGCATGCATAATCAAGCATGTTCTTTCCTTTTCCTTCATCAATTCATCAAAACTCATGCATAAACTTCCACTTCCTCCATCAACCAGATTCTTCAACTTCAAATAACACAAATCTCATCAACCAATAACAAGAAATAAGTATACACACAATGAAAACCAAGTATAAAAATTACAATCTCCATAAAAATTACCTTAGGAAAAGTATAAAATTGAATTAAGAATGAAGAAGAGAAGAAGTAAGAAGAGATTTCAAATTTTTGGAAGGAGGAAGATAAAAATTCCAACTTCCTTTCCTCTTAATTCCTTTATTTACCTTTTAATTAATTAATTTTAAATATGGTCAAGAAGGGGTCCAATAGGAATGTGACACTTGTCATCTTCTCATTGGTTCCTTAAATTATCTCTTTTTCTTTTTAATTAATGTTTTATTATGATTTTCATGTCATGCACATCAATATATATATATATGATACACATCTCACATCATACATGCATATTTCTAGTTTCTAGAAATACCCTTCTCTAGAAGTGAAATTACCATTTTAACCCTAATTATAACTTAACTTATTTTTAATTCTAACTTAATTGATACTTTCTAATATACATTCTTACATACAATTTCTCATATAATAACACATTTAACATATCAAAGCATCACATTTCACTTATGAATTTCATTCCAAGGTATCATTAAGAACACTTTTCATTATCATTCAGAAAGCATACTACAAAACATGTATATTCCATTTTCATCACTTTAATCATACTTTTACCTCTTTTCAATTTAAATTCCATGCCTAAGGGATTTCCTTCATTCATGTCATATTTGTAAACATTTAGAATATATCATGACATTTACGAATCATAACTCAATCATGCATTTCATATTTCATCCATTCATTCATTCATGCATTCATTCTAACTTATGCATAACATGCAAATATGTGAAGGTGCTATGAATATGGACGTGACACTATTTGCATTAAATGCTTAGAGTAACAAAGCCCTATTATGAGAGAAGCATATTTAATATTGAGGAAACTCTTCTTCAAGTAAGTAACTTGATTATTTATGCAATCAACTCCATCTCTCACTACTTTGCTCTTTATTCTTTCAAGCTTCATTTATTACCCTAATTTATTTCTCTTGTATTGGGTTGGTGAGATTCATTCACTGGATTTATTATTACAATTGAGAGAATAATCTTGTGAGATTAAACTCAATTGTAAAAGTTGGAGTGTAAGCCTTAAAAACACTAGGGTTGAATTTCTTGTTTAAGAAATTCTTCTTGTATTATTGAAAGAAATTAATGGAACCCTAAGTTGAATCTTAGGAGAGTGGACGTAGGTAAATTAAGTGCCAAACCACTATAACTCTTGTGTTGCCTCTTGGGATTTCAAGAGTGAATCCATTCATGTGAGATCCATAAGCACCAGTATGCATTATTGCATGATTATTTCAACCTCCTTCCCCAGTATACATCAAAGTTACAAACCATTAACTATTCTTTTATAGAGAACCCTCTGATCCTAGGTAAAATTGGTTGCTAGCCTCTACAAAACCAACTTATCTATTTTATTAGCATCTTTTGAGTAAGCACTAGTTCTTAGAAAATTAATGATATTCGGATACCATGGAGCTTTCTTTTATTAGTCTAGCACTATAACTCACTCACCCTCATAGTAAGGGATCCTCAACTACTAAATAATCACAGGTTGGATTTGACTCTACGATCATGGCATATAAATGAACTTGCAATGATTGAAATTATAAATCCTGAGATTCATGTATTCAGTATAAGTTATAAGCCTCTCTTCTTTGACATCCTACTTGATCATGGACTCATCAATCATAATTATCAAATCACCAAACACCTCAACTTCTTGGGCATCAGCCATTAGAAAAACTTCTTGGGTACCCACAAGAGGGTACATTGGAGGATGGTATTAGAGCTAAAGTTAGATAGTTCCTTATAGAGCAAGTCAAGCCAATGGAGAGGGTGCCTCTTACAGAATAGCCAATAACATCCATAGTTGATCTAGTAGCTATACAAATAGCTAATCTTTTACGGATACTATAAGCTAACAACACTAGTTATATAGGTGCAACCATAGACTATTGAGAGAGAGCCAACTTAGAAGGATTTTGAGAAACTAAGACTATATTGACCAACAAATTTTTCTAGCACTATAGATCCTTATGTGGTAGAGACACGGTTAGAGTGGACTAAGCAAGTATAGGGGAAGCTTGATTCTACACTCTAAATGAAATTTGAATATGCTATCTCATTACTATAGGATGATGAATACGAGTGGTAGAAGATGGTACCTAATAGCTTGATAGAGCCATTATTGTTAACTTAGAATGGTTTTTAGAGAGAGTTTAGATAGAAATATGTTCCCTCAACATATATTGATCAAAAATTACAAGAGTTTCTCAGCTTGAGATAAAGAGACCTAATAGTAATAGAGTATGAAAGAGAGTTTACACGACTAGCTTATTATGCTACTAGCATACTTATTACTAATAAGGAGAGATGTAAATGATTTGAGCAGGGTTTAAGACCTTAGACTCAAGCATTGGTACAAGGATTTAATTATGAGAAGTTTTCTATGTTGATGGTTAATGCAGTTAGGTAAGAGCATACTATTAATGAAAAGGAAGATGGCAGAGTTAAGTAGGCAAGAAAATTGCTAAAAGGTGGTAGTTCATCTACCAGTCACAATAAGAGAGAGAAGTTCAAAAATCCTTTCATGCTCAAATAGATAAGTTACAGATCACCGACACCTAGATGATCACAGTTTAGCCAATCATTGAGACAAGGTGACATATGATTCAAATAATGTTTGACCTGTAACAAATATCATTCTAGGGTCTGTAGAATGGGAATTAGAGTATGTTATTAGTATGGAGGTTCACATAACTTTATGAGAGACTATATAGCTCGTTGAGTTATGCCCTTATATACTATAGCATAGGGAGGTAGTTACAAATAGAATACATTTATTAAACTTGCTTTTGTAGTTTCATAGTTTAGTGATAGAGGTAAAGGCAGAGGTAGGAGTAAAGTCAAGGTGGCCAAAGGCAGTAGTCAAGGTTTAGTTAATCAAAGTTTAGCTTATAGAGCTCTAATGAGAGTTTACACTATGCATCATCAAGAGGATGCAACAGTTACAAATATGGTAGTTGGTAATTTTCTGATGTCTAATTGTGAGGCATTGATTTTATTTGATTCTGGATCATCTTATTCATTTATAAATGTTGAACTTGCTTGTGTTTAGTCCACTAGGATAGGATATCATTATTAAGTGGGATATATAAGGACTGTCCATTACTTGTACATGATGTTAGCTTTCCATCTGATTTAATCAAAATACCATTTAAAGCATATAATATGATACTAGGGATGGACTAGTTATCAAAATATCAAGTAATGGTTGATTGTAAATTGAAGACAATGGTTTTCAAAGATCCTATTTATTCCAGCATCAAGATACAAGGTTTTAAACCATTAGTAGCAACTACCATTATCTTAACAACTACAGCTAAAAAATTGCTAATACAAGGTTGTGAAGCATTTTTTGCACATATGATAAATGCTCGATTAAAAAAACCAAAGCTTGATGAGATACCTATCATTTATGATTTTTTAGATGTTTTTCCAAAGGAATTACATGGTTTACCACCAAATAGAGAAGTAGAGTTTGAAATCAAAGTGTTGCCAAGTACAAAGCTAATATTAATTACACCTTATCAAATAGCATTGATAGAATTAAAAGAGTTGAAAACTCAATTGAGAACAAATAGATAAAAGGTTTATTAAGCCAAGTATATCACCATGGGAAGTATTAATGTTGTTTGTCAAAAAGAAAGATAGCGTGCTACAATTGCGTATAGACTATAGATAGTTGAATAAAGTCATAGTGAAGAACAAGTATCCCTTACCATGGATTGATGATTTGTTTGATCAACTAAAAGATGCAATAGTATTTTTAAAGATAGACTTTTGGTTAGGATACTATCAACTTTGGGTGAAAGACAATAATATATCAAAGACTGCATTTTAGACTTAATATGATCATTATAAGTTCTTAGTGATGTCGTTTGGGTTAACTAATGCACCAATAAAATTTATGGCTATGAGTATTGTATTCAAGTAGTATTTAGATCAATTTATGGTTGTAATTATTAATGATATCCTAATGTACTTATGGAATAAAGAAGAACATGACTTCCATCTTTGGGCTATATTGCAAATATTATGAGAGAAATAACTATATAGTAATCTGTCTAAATGTGATTACTTACTAGAACAAGTCTCTTTTCTATGGCATGTGATATCAGCAAATAGTATTAGAGTTAATCCTTGTAAAACTAAAGTAGTTACCAATTGGCAACCATTGAAGAATGTTAGTGAAGTCTGTAGTTTTTTGGGCTTAGTTGTGTATTACAGATGATTTATCAAGGGATTTTCCATGATTATTGTTCCACTTACTTAACTACTTTAGAAGGATGTTCCATTTGAGTAGACATATATATGTTAGAAGAGTTTTGATTAATTAAAAGAATGTTTAACTCAAGCTCCAATTTTATACTCTCGATAAAGAATATGTGGTATATAATGATGCATCTTTGAATGGGTTAGGTTGTGTACTAATGCCAAACTAAATGGTAATAGTGTATGCTTCTAAATAATCTAAAATACATGAAAGAAATTATCCAACACATGATTTAGAAATGAAGATCTAGTGACACTATTTATATAGAGAGAAATGTTACATTTACATGGATTGTGACTGCTTAATTGATTATCCTTTAGGTAAAGCTAATCTAGTAACGGATGCACTCAATAGGAAAACATTTACCATTTACAGGTTACACCATTGATGTTGGTTTGAGAGATACAACAACCGAATACTTTGTTTGAATTCTAACTAGATGGTAGTATATTTGTATAGTTACAAGTGAAACTTGTGCTAATTGATTACATAAAAGAAACCATGGTAAACGATCAAGAGTATCAAAAATAGGTACACAAGGTGTAAGCAGGCAAGCAAATAAACTATTCTATTGATTCATATGGATTATTATAGTATAAAAATAGGAGGTATGTTCCTACAAATGAAGAGTTAAAAAGGCAGATACTTCAAGAAGCCCATGATTCACTATATTCCTATCATCCAAATATCAAAAAAATGTAAAGAGATTTGAAATAATATTATTGGTGGATAAGTGTGAGGAGTAGCACATCCCGGACGTGGGAGTACTGCACACTGTTCGGCGTTAGATGTCGTGGTGCTTGCTCCCGAGTGATTGAAACCATGGTTATCCTGCAGGACCTAGAGAGATCGCGTCGAGAAATGCTATGGAGTTGCCACCCGATCCATTTTACCAGCTCGATTGAGTGATTAAAATGAACCGAGAAATTAAACCCGAGCCTTCTTGTGTTGGAAAGCAGCCCGAATTTCTTCAGAGTTGGGTTCAGGATTTCAATTTTATTTGTATTCCGTATTATTATATTCACTTTATCTGATTTTAATGAAAAGTCAAATCACATGCAATTTAGGTTGTAGTTGAATTAAGTCTGGTTTCATGG
>CANYBF010190853.1:0-77321 GCA_948192965.1 Dalechampia spathulata
TTGATTACATTAGGTTTCCCGACTTACGCCGGACTAATCCTAAGCCTCTAAGACCCCACCCCAAGACCCCAAGGACCCCAGAGGAGGTACATCTGGACACTCTCAATCCCTCAGGTTCCTGCGTAGCCTGTACACTTCTGCGCACAAGGAGTCATTACATACTGATTGGTCAGCTCCTCGTACTGATTGGTCAGCAACTGATTGATTTCGCTGGCTCCTCATCTCAGTATCAGGTTCCCAGCCGCCTCAGGTTCCCAGTAGCTCCGAGCTCCCACACTGCCGCTGGAAATGAGGCATCCGCAATTGATCCGATCAAAGAGCTTAACCCAGGGGGCTAGAGGTTCATTGATGAAAATCCTTCCATCTCGCCTCCACGATGACTCGAACTCAAAATCTTAGCCTTAAGTGTGAAGGGCCTTGCCACTAGGCCATTCCAACTTGTCATATAATTTATATTTTGAAGTGTGGATTCTGACTTAAAAATTATTCATATCAACAATTAATAGAGAATTGGGTCAGCTTGTACGTGAGAGTTATTTAACTTTTCATGATAAATAAAGATATTTAAATGTTTAATATAAAACCAAAATAAACATGCAGCGTAAAAAGAATAAAAAGTATTATTGCGATTTGGAAAGGGTTAGTACATAATGTGAGTATGGGATCATATATTAGTAGAATAGCGGCGAGGAAGATTAAATGGTGTAAGGTGGAGGCTTGGGTAAGTTTTTAACAAGACCACAAAGCAAAGCATCGTCAGGAATGTTGTATTCATCCCTAAGGGAGCGTGCAGGAGAAAGAACACTTGCGTACAATTGTTGCCCTAAGTATGTCCTCTCCCACATCTCAGACCTGATGTTCCACATTCCAGCATTATCGAATGTCAACAGGATCGCTGCCCAGGATTTCGGAAACACTTGCACTGTCGTCCTGCTCACTGCATCAAGAAGATTGTAGTTCTTTCTCTTCTCAGGACTCCATGTGCCAGGCTCCACACTGTCAATTGAAATTTTATTAATGTTAACTACATGCCGCATGATCAAATGACCTGTAATTAAAATACTTACGCCACTGCGAAAAAAGAGTAGCCATCCAAGTGCCAGGATTGCATGCTCTTCTCATGGTTCTCAAAGATTATTTCGACGAAGTTGCGGAATGTCATGTTGAGGACGTTAGGTTGTGATACTATCTGCCCAATTTTAGCTGGCGGGCTATCCTGAATTGTATCATACTTAAACACCTTGTTGGAAATGCCATAATACTCCGCAAGCTTAATTGGGGTATCCGGATCTATATGAGAAACACCATTGATAGCATATCGAAGCTTGCCACCTGTCCTGCTGGCTGAATTTACGAGTTTGATAGTTCGAGTGATATTAATGGACCCATAATGATAAGATCCCTGAGGGTTAGGCCTTGCAGCACTGGCTGTGAGATTCCAACGCATTGAACGAAACTGATTGAGGGACCATGCCCATCCAATAGGTGCCTCAGGTAGCACATTTGATGTCGCTCCTTTGCCATTGGTGTATCGAATGATGCCCTTGCCAGTGATGACTGTCTTAATGAATCTAGTAGAAGCCACCATATAGTAGTCCTTAGGAGCCTGGTTAGCAGTGACAAGGACGCTTAAGCACTGGCCAACGTGCACATCAAGGGATTCATACAAATTTTCCATCACATGAGAGCCTTCAATCTCCACATGCTTCATTGCATGCCCTTGAATCCTGAAGTTGATGGATGTCTTGAGCCCAGCATTGCAGATCCTATACTTGTACGTTTTCCCAGGCTTCATGCTGAAGAGAGGTTCGTCTTGGCCATTTCCCTTGGCCGTTTTGCCATTAATGAGGACACCTTCTGGTCTGCCAAGGGAACGTCCACTATCCAAGTGCTTCCTGAGAGAGGAATGGCTCTTCGTGTACCAATCATTAACAATGACAGTGTAGTCGTCCTCGGGATCCGGATAAGGCACCGGGATTAACAAACGACTATTTATATGAAGGCCACCAAAACCTCCAGCTGCTCTGTGCATGGCAGTGCTTGGGTAGTACATGAAGCTACCAATTTGATCCTTGACCTGGAAACGATAAGTGTGGTTTGTACCAGGGGGGATGGGGCAGTTGGTTCCAAGAACTCCTTCCTGCCATGAGTTTTTTCTCTGTTGGATGCCACTCCTGTATCAAACGTAATTCAGATATTGCTAGTTAGAGCAAGCCATTTTTACAAGACAGGAACATGATCCTTATTCTTAGAAAATGTATCTAGTGCAAAGCACTTTTCTTATACTGTATGATCTGAAAACTTTTCATGCATTTTTCTCCATGAAATGTTAATGGTCAAAAAGTAGACAAATCCTACCCTTAACAACTTTGAATAACACCGGAAAAATGATGAAAAGGAACGTTTGATGAAATAAATTTCATCGTTTTCTAGCAGTGTAGATCTTTAGTAGGAAAGATGCAAAAATATTAGATGATATTCGTGGATATTAAGAAAGGAATTTAAACAAAGAAGCAAAAAAGTACCATGTTAAAAGGAATGGCTCGTCAAGGTTATTGAAGACATTGACGACAAGGTTGTTATTGCTAGTGGAGTTGATGACAGGTCCAGGAAACTGATTGTTAATGAGAATGACTTGCTGGGGAATACCCAAAGGAGAGAGGGTGCCGTATGTGACATTCCATGTGAAAAACAAGTAAGGATCTTCGCATTGGACCTCTAATATGGCTCCTGCCGATAGGCATAAAAATAGCAAGAAGAATACCCCAGCCATTGTCACCCCCCACCTTTTTATATTTCCCTTTTTCCCCTCTCTTAATAAATGTCTTGCATTAACCCTTTCCTAATACTATAAAATGTTTACCTAGTTAAAGAAGGAGAAGAAGAAGAAGAAGAAGAAGAAGAAGAAGAAAGATCTTCACTTCTTCTATCGTTTTACATGGTGTCCCCATCTTCTCCTTTTATACCATAGATTTTCATTAACTGAAAACCCACCATGTTTCCGCATGCTCCGCTGTATGGTTCTTAATTTGCTCACTTTCTTCCCATTTACCACAAAAAGCCTGTTCTTTTCTATTTTTATCACCATTTTGACCGCCTACAATTCCTCCTTCATTCATTCCATGCCTTATTTTTTAACACTATGATCCAACTCCTTTGTCCTTACCCTTCGATTTTAAGCCACACAATCCTGAGGCTGCTCTACAAACATATTTAACTTTTAACGTGTATGACATTGGTTTAGTTCACCGGTAGCTAAGCTAGAATTTCAATTTAAGGAGCAACATATGTTTATCACATATCAAGAAAATTGACAATTATAAAACCAAAATCAATTATAACTCATAAAAGAATCATAGTTACCAACATGTTGATGTTATATTTTACAAGATAATGAATGTAAATCATTTTAAGAATGATTCCTAAATCAGGTAATTTGAAAATTTTGAGCGGATAATTCCACTATTTAGGACTCCTATCCAATGCTTCTTTAAGTTTAATCCCCAATGCATATGCCAATGGGGGAGGAACGGCATTTCCAATTTGCCGGTGCTTGTGTTGGATGTTGCCAAAAAACTTGTAGCCATCTGGAAATCCCTGGATAAGAAAATCAAAAAGAAACATCATTAGTATTTGCAGTAACTATCTTCATCTCATCTCTCGGCAAACATAATGTCCACTTCACTTGGTGGTGAGAGAACAAGATATCGATGAGGGCGTTTTGCCCTGAACATTCTAGAACAAGAAATCCATCAACTATGCAATTCAAGCAGAGTGGCGCTTATTCTTACTTGAGATCGAGCACATTCACGAACAGTAAGAATCCTGTCCTGATCAGGATGAAAGCACATCCCGACCTTACCCATTGGTTGTGGATCTGTTATTGAAGTTGGGAAATTCCCTTCCCAGTCCAACCTTCCAAAAAGTCCCTTCCACTGATTATGACGCTTAGCTGTATTCGGCAGGCACCACGGAATCAAATCAACCACTTGACCGGTAGATAATCTAACCTGCACATACAATTGAAAACTCGGTGAGTTCTACCTAAAAATTGGAAGCTAAAAATACACATAAAAACCAAATAGTGTACTCGTACCTTTTCATCTGGAAGGTCACGCCAATCAGCACCTGGTCTCTTAGGAATCTTCTGACACCTAATGAGATTTAGCTCATTCATTTCCTTTGATATATGGTCTGTCAAGGTAATCATATCCCCTCGAATTCTCTTTTGAAACCATGATACCGGATCATTTTTATACTGCACAGCAAAAAGAATTGAAAAATAAATAATGTGATACATATTTCTCTGTAAGGGGATTCACATATAAAGTTTTAGTTGCGTACCTCCAAACATGCAGTAGATGCACCATTTCCAACAGCAGGGAGATCACCAATTGCATCTCTGACAGTAATTGCACGGAAAGGGGCTCCACTAGAAGTACTTCGAACGGCCGTATAGTGCAAATTCCCTGACAACATAATTTTTAGCTCCGGAGCAGCGAAGACATGCATTGGTTCTGGCCACTCTGGAAGAATCTCTTCAGGGGAGGCTGCCCATATGAATGCTCGTTTTCGTGACTGAGAAACTCCATATGCTCCAGCTTCCAGTATACCAAACCTCACCTAAGCATAAATCAGTTACACACTACAAATTGCAAACATAATCAACTGATGAATGATGTAAAACAGGTGGAAGTATGAGATCATTTTACTTCCAATACAATCTACCTGGTAGCCCATCTCGAGGAGTGAAGCCAAAGCTAAACGGAATGTCTGTCCTTTATTGAAAGACACAAAGTTCCTCACATTCTCTAACAGGAAATATTTTGGACGGTAGTAGTCAGCAAAAGATAAGAATGCTAAGATCATCTCACACTGAACTTTACTCCAAGTGCTTTGACTAAATCTATTCATTCCAGAAAAACCCTGCAACGAAATTCAATTTTTCACCCTTCTTTTGTAGGGGACGGATACTACAACGTTGAACTAGTAGAAAACAAGTCTAGTTTGAACATACTTGACATGGAGGGCCTCCATTGATGAAATCCACTTGTCCAGGCAACGGCAAATCGTTGATCACCTTATCATCAAGCGATGAGGCCAACTCTGTAGCCTCAGAGGTTGAGATACAATCATCTGCATCCCCACATTTCTCCATTACAGCCCTGCAATATAAACAAAAATTTGTCAAATTATAGCGAGGAGAGGTAAAAAGTTTTACAACTTCACTTGCCTTAACATCACATTGCAGTTATTAATAAACACCAATGACTCCGGATGATTGAGCTTGAATGCTTCTCCAGCAGGCTCTTCATATTCAATGGCCCACTTGGTTAATGAGACACCTGAAATTTCAAAACAAGATTATCCGGTTCTCTAATATCAGATAACAGGAAAATGGAAAGGGTACATTATTGAATTGAGAAGGGAGAAAAAGAACATTAAAGTGATCACCAGCTTGCTGCAATCCCTCTGACAAGCCACCACAACCAGAAAAAATGTCTAATGTTGACAAGCGTTTCCCTTTAATGGCTTCCATTTCACTTTCATCTTCAACCTCCCCTTCTTTGCATTTGCCCTTCCTCTTCCTAGAAGCCAAATCATTTTTCTGAGTCCCGGTTGAATACCTCAATTTGCTATTAGCTGACAACTGCTTAGAAGGGAAACTAGAAGATTACTTATAGCTAGGACAAGGACTTTTACAGCACAGAGATTAAGGAGAACCATATGCAACTGCATATAGGAGCTGCGTTAGATTAACTTATAACTAGATTAATCAGTTGATCAAATGACCATGCACATTAACATGTGACAGAATAATGAAAAGAAATACCTGCTTGAGAGACCCTTTAGAAGGATCATAAAAATGCTCACAAAAGAAAATATGATCAAAGATCACAGCAGCATCACATGTAGAAATATCATTTTTCTTTCTGACTTCACATTTCCCTTCAATAGTTTCAGCTGATAAAAGGTGTATTTCTTCACTGTAATAGACCTGAAATTTTTATCCATAAAACTTTAAAGGCACCCGAGTTAACAGAATAGTAATGCAAATTGCAAGAAAATAAAAGGTATGACTTACAAATAAAAAAGTAAACCATATTCGTCAAATACATCATTTAAAAACAAGAACATTAGATGAACTTTACCTCACGAATATCAGAAAAGCATGCCTTTTCAGATGAGATGTCCTCTGGTCTAAAAAACCTCCGAACATTAACCTGGGTGGATGTTACTTCAGCCTGTTTTGGCTCCTTTGGGAAAACGATCTCCAGCAATTGGCAAACAACATAAGCCTTCAATCCTACGTTCCTTCCACCCTTGTACGTTTCAGCCTCACTTTCCGTGGTAAAGTGACAAGGGCTTACATAGACAAAGTCATAAACTGCGTACTCGGTTCCCATGTGTATAAATCCATTTCTAGAAGAATTCACTCTGAAAATATTGTTGTCCATTTCAGCTTCTTTAACTTTGCAAGAGTGGCATATACCAGAACCGAGCCCCAAGGAATCAAACGGAAGGCTTAAAAACGCACCCCTCTCTGGCCAGTACAAACTTTTGCAGTAGTATTCTTCAGGCAATCCTTTTCTTTTCCTCTCTTCAGCCCTAGCTCTATCAAGTTTATCAGCGATGGCATTGTCTTTTCTGTGATGATGTCCCCATGGCATTTTCCGAATTTCCACAACAATTGTCTGCTTGACACCTTGCAGGTTATAGTTCGAGCACTCATTCGTCAAAAAAACTTCTCTTTCGTTGGCAGCATTGCCAAGAACCGTCCCTGATCCATATTGCATCATTCTCCCATGAAACATTTTGCTCCCTTGTAATGTTTCATACATGAACTCCACAAAAAAAATAACAGGAAGTTCATCTGATCCATCAACCTCAACAAGGACAGTAGCCCCCATAGTAATGACCTCTTCATGAACAATGGCACGCATGTAAATAGCTTCACCAGAAAGTGTTTTGCCAACAGCAGGCCCATCCCATCGTACTTCAACCTTCGTGTATGATTTAGTCCGTGATGGCACTGAGCAGATCTTTTGTTCTTGCTTGGGAACTAACAGCATCTCCTCTTCCACACCATCTTCATTCTCTTGCTCTTCTACCTCATCCTCTTCTTTTGTCTCATAGTCAATTCCCAGATCCTCCGGTGAGTAATTGGAGTAAAATTCCCCCCAAATTCTGTTAATCAGCCTTGTTGTTGTTGCTTGCATCGCCTTCCTCTTGGACACTGCTGAACCCAAGGAACCCATGGCTGCCCTTGGATTCAAATTGGGTTGATTCTTCAGCACAATTTGTTTTTTCTTCACTACCCATTTGGTGTGGTGTCTCTGCTCCATCTTACTAGCTAGACCAACCACAAAAGCACATTTTTTAATTTTAGCATCTGGAAATTCAGCAAAAATTTGCAGTATTATCTGTCCATGCACAACCACATATCTCTCAACAGTCGCAGGATCAGAAGATATGTAACCATGATCATCCTTCTTGAACTCGGAAACTTTCCTAACGACATCTGCAAATGAAAGCCGTGATACTCGACTTTGCTCTTTCAACAACGTAATGATGCTTCTTGCAAGTTTAGCTGTTTTCAGCACTGGCTTATACCAAGAAGAATACTGTTTTGAAGGCTTTCCAAGTCTATACCTGAAGATATGAAATAAAACAAAAAAGATTAAATAATCAGTGGTAGCACAATTCGTGACTATTTTATAAAATTATCAATAAATCGAAACTTTTTCAAAATAACCACACTTTCACTTTTCCTATTCTGGTTACTTCCAACAAACTGGCTAAAATTTAACCTCATGCATTTTGGTGCAATTCTTAATTTGAAAAGTAACATAGATTAGATTAGCGGATATTTTCTGACTTTTACTAGAAAGAATAAAGCAAATAAAATTTCTAAAAGAAAGGGTCTGTGTTTACCACTCAATTGTAATACGAAAATATGCAATCTTACCAAGCCATATCTGTTCGGATAGATACGAAAACCATCGACGATCCAAATTCAATCATCCATTCCTTTATAGCACTCAGAAATATTGGCAAACCAACATCATCCTGCGCCCTTGAACCCCCAGAAGAAGACTGATCAAGATCGTCATCAAGACAGAATCCACTTCCAGCATCTTCTGTCATCTTTCCAGACCCAAATATGGTAACGTCTATGTCTTCACATGGTTTCATGGGAAGAAGCTCCAAGGAAATCAATCTTGAATCTGAGTTATAAAGCGACCAATCATGAAGCATTCTTTTGGGAAGTTCATCAGGGTCAACCATGACATGCTCTTCAGCATCCATTGCTATTAATTCATCAGTTTCTTCATCAGAATGCTTGTAAAAAGCAGGCAAAGGGTAGTCATTTGCTATTTCATCTTCATTGATCTTGATGTAGATTGTATTTGATGAAGCAGCTGAACCATGGGTTTTCTTTTGCTTCTTTGCATTTTCCCAGTACTCTTCTTCTTGCAAGAGCCTTGCTAACTTCGCATCTCCATCTTCCTCGGCTGCAGTACAGGACAAAGGTTGGTTTGTGTTTGATGTCGCATCTCCAGATTTTTGATAAATTGTCAAATTTCCACTGGGAGTAGCTTCCCTAGACAATACAAAATTCGCATGCTTCTTACTCTTATCTTTCAAGTCAAGAAGTGCAGGCAATTCTGCAAATTTCTGCTCATTCTTCTGAGACGTCTCATCTAATCCTACTAATTGTTTATAAATGAATTCACCCTGAGAAATGACAAAATCCTTGATGGATGCTGCACCAGAGAAACACTTTCTCCCTCTCATTGATCGAACAATCCCAGCAAGCAACTCGTTCAGCATGAGGTCTGGATTTCCTCCAAAAGATTTTGACAGTTTCTTGTACACCTCTACACAAGCATGAGCCTTTTCAAAGAAATGGTCATAGAACTTTTTGTAGTTACTTGCAGGTTTAAAACAAGAATAATCAGCAATATCTGTTGTAAGCCATACAACTGGAGAACCATCTTCATAACCAGAGATGTCCCATCCTTCAATCCTTCCAAAACCTTCACAGCGAACAAAATTTTCCTTGTCAGAACTTTCATCAATGGGCAGTATAAGACCAGAGATAAACATATCATCGACTTCAATCATCTCAAGGGGTTGTGGGTTGCCATCTTCATCATGTACCACAAAATCGGTGAGTCTCCTGCTGGGGCGACCAGCATCTTGTCCATTTGTCAGGTGAATCGCTAAAATCTCTTCCTCAGCAAATCGATCTCTCCTTGGTTCAAGAACAGAAGACTTGTCAGACAATCTTACGTGCTTCTCCTTAAAATCTGTGCATGCAGCATCACGCTTTGGCCTCTTCTTAGAACCAGCTAGCTCTTCATCCTTCTGAGCAGAACGTCGTTTCTTTCCTTTTGTATTGCTCATCCGTTCCTTGTTAACTTTGGAAACCGAGGACTTAGATTCACCTTTTCTCTTCTTCATTCCTGTTGCAAAATTGAAGCCTAAGTAGAGTTTGATAGCGATGCTGATACGGAAGCAATATGCACATATCTGAAATCACTCGTTGCAAAAGTAATAAAGAGAGGCCATACAGTAGCAACTGGATAAGCATCAAGAGTTTGGTTATTGACAACTGAATTATGCAGCGAGGAAAACACTAAAAGTTGATCCCAATATAACTGTAGAATAATACTGAAACAAGCTGGTTTAACAGACGAAATTTAATTGATACTCATGTGTAGAGCAAATGACATCGAGCTTCAATCGTTACTGGGAATGGCAGAACTAGGAAAGACAACATCTAAAATTTAAAGACCAATTCTTCGATGAAGTGTCACGGTAAATTTAACTGAATACAGAAAGGGAGATGCTGAAGGTAAGGGGTTCATGGCCCCTCCAATCCCACCATCCCTTTGTAATTTCCTCCTCCCTATTCTTCCAGTGGCTTTCCAGTATAGCACCAATGAAGATAATAAGCAAAGTGTTAGCATTACGATATACATCTTAAGCAAATTGCATGCTATGAATGGGGTTTCAACAAAAGCAATATGGCAACAGATTTGTTGCCCAGATGAAGCTTGAGGAATAATACATGATGAAACAACATTATAATAGCGTAGAAAGTTACTATTTTTCAAGAGGAAAATGAGAAATAGCAACAGCTCAAATAAGTTGACACCCATCCCATACAAAGTGTAAAATTTCTAACAGAAGAGAAAATAAATAATCAGTATGGATGAAAGGTTGTAGAACCATGAGCAAGCAAGCGTCGCAAACAGACAGATCCATGAATTTTCTTTGAAATTTTTTCTTAAAGAGAACAGTTCGGAAAGTTAACGAATCGTACTACGAAGTCAACAAGCGTTACTTTTTAACTGCTAGATGAAGATTTCTTCTGAAGGAAGTGATGGATTGAGAGAGATTTAATGGAGGAATATAAGCACAGAGAGAATATGTAGTGAAAATCAAGTAATGGTTACGCTTACGCACCGGATGCAGAAGTAGAAATTATATCAACAGAGCCGTCGGGGACTGAGGAGTCCAATAGCGATGCAGATCCCATCTTTTGGTGGGGGAAAAATAAACAGAAGTTGCAGTAAGTGACCTAATTTCAGATCTTCAGAGCTGTTTGACTTTTAACTGCGTTTTCATTTGCAATCTTCAATAACAGAAAAGGAGCAACCAAAACACTCACTGGATTAATGGGAATACAAAAGCTTAAAAGCTGCAAAATTACTCCACAGATTAAGCGGGAAATTTGAAAACTGAAAAGAAATTGGCGCCATGGACGATTTGTAAAATCCGGGGGAAAAACCTTGTTTTTGCTTTTAAGTTGCAAAGTAGGATAGGATAGGAGAATTCTGATTTTACAATTTATTTAAATAATTTAATGAGATTTCTTGTCATGATATTTCTAGTTTATCTAGTTTATCATTATCATGATTTGCCAGCATTTATATGAAAACACATAACCGCAACCAAAATATACAGCAAGAGAGTCATATAAAGTATCAAACTAGTTATAACAATAAAACACAAGGCTATGGAAGTTTTATGGTGTGCTCTCAAGGTGCTTTTAAAAGTGTTCGACTGTTTAGCTTCATTCATCTCCTTAATGTGATGGACAATTGTTCTCAAGATCCTTCTTTGTCAAGGTTCGAAAGCTTCTAGAATATCGTCCAAATTTCTCCTGCTTGAATTGTCAATCTAGCCCGCAGTAGCCTAGTTGGGTTGGATTGACGAAATTTCTTGCAGAAACTTGGATTGGATTGCAAGGTTTTTCGTAAGAACTGAGATTAGATTAACCTGTTAGCTGGAAATTAGTCGATTGGTTGCCCAATGGATTTTAGCTCCCAAGACTGCTACCTTTCCTCTAAGACACCCCTTTAGAATATCCCACACATTTCCACAACACTCATTTTAAAAGTATGTTATTCATTATTCTCTGCTTCTGATTTTTGGATTTCGATTAAACTCATTTCACCATTTGGAGCATTATCACGGTATTCTCCTAAATCAACAATTCAAAGTAAAAAAACAGTGAAGCAAACGATTCAGAACTTCAAAAATGAACTTCCCCATCCCTCCCGACGAATACCAAAAATCCTTCATCTTCCAATATAATAAAGATGGTAGAAGCTTCATAGCGGTTAATGGTGGAAGCAGGGTTTAATGTCTCAGTCGTTTTGCGGGATTGGATAGCCCGGTTTTACTTTGCGACTTACCAATTTTCTTTTAAACATTTTTTAAAAGTAGTAAAATAATATATAACAAGAAAAAAAAAAAAGAAACACAAGAGGGTTGGGGATTTCCATCTGGAGAAATACAAACGCAAGGGGCAAGGATGGAGGTGGGTGTGATGAGCACGAAAGGTGGATATGGGAGCACAACGAGCATGGAAGTAAGGTGGGCAATCAGCAGCAGGAGGAGAAGAAAAGTACCCATTTACATATCCACCAATCCATCTGACATTAACCCCGTGGAACTTAGGAAGCTCTACTCTTCCTGCAATCACTCTTGCCATCGATTCCCCAACCTCGACCACCGTGGACAAGTAGTAGACGCTGTTGATTTAAATAAGCTTGACCTTGCCATCTCCAACAGCTCTCTTCTTATCTCTGTCTTCTGCAATTCAGAGAATGTCGTCGTTGTTGATGAACTTCCTCCTCCTCCTTCTTTCATGGGGTTGGTAGATATCTTGCGCGGACTCAGTCCTTTTGATCCTTTAATCTCTCCTTCCCACTCCCAGCTAGTTGGCTTTGGCCGTGCTGTTTCCGATTTTGGGTTGACTGCTTCCATCTACGATGTCATGGTACAATAAAGATTATGCTCTCTTCTCATAATTCTTCTGTACCATACTATCCGATTGATTGATTGATTATATTCAGTACCATGAACCAGATTGTTCAAGTTCCGCCTGAATTTCTATAATCGTGTCTCGGTGACTTCCAGGTCGTACCTTCATTACGAGGAATGGGAATCGGAAGGATGATAGTTACTAAAATCACAAGGCCAGTCTTTGCTATATTCTGCTCTCAAAAAACTTTGTGTTTGATTTTATGCTTGCTCAGTTTCCTTCAACAATTTAGGCACCGCACATGATACCTTGGGCAGATATACATGCTGTTACAGTCGAACAAACATTTAGCACCGACTGTCTCACTTCATTTCCAGAGACTAACATTTACTCTATCTCCTTCCAGAATGCTTACGAGAAGCGGCATTTATGACATTTCGGCCCTTTGCTCTGCTAATGAGAGGTGATATTAAGCTGCACCAGTAGTAAAGGCTAATGTCCATCATACGAAACCAATTGATCTATCATTTAAGCCATGTAAATAGCAAAAATTATATATTTATTATTGGAAGTAACATAGTTTGCAAATGCATTTTCATGGTATGCGTGGCCATATGCTTATTTTCATCTTTTGCCAGGTTGTTCTTCAAAGCATGTGGTTTCGGAGATGACGTGTTGGGTTCCACTACAATGATGTATGCGAGGACTGTTTCAAGTTCAACTTATCCCGGAGAGGGTGACCAGATGGTTAAACTTGCCGGTCGTAGACGGTTGCTGGCTCCACCATCCAGAAAGCCTTTTGGACCTTCACAATTGTAGTGTTTCCCTATTCCCGTTGCTTATTTGTCTCAATGTAGCTAATGTATTTAACAGGTCTAAGGTTAGAAATTAAAAGAAAATGGTAGTTTTATGATAATGACATTACTTGTCTCAATTTCATTAATTGGTCTTGATGTTTTAATTAAAGCTACTAAAAGATAAAACCGACCTCCAAAGACGAAGCGTAATGCTCATAAAACCTAAATTCTGACTAAACAGCAGATGTGTTTTAGTACTACCACGATTAAAATTTTTCCATGATTTCATTCAACCTTGTTCTCAATCAATAGACTTTCAGTAGGGTAATAAAAATTCAATGATTTATCTTGTTTGAATATCTTGAAAATTTATTGTCTTTATATTCACCACTATCGTGTTTATTAGGATGCATAGAAAGTTTTGCAGCGTTGTCTTCTAACGGGGAGGAGCTACCATGCGTGACCTGTGCATAGAAGTAATTACGTAAAAAATACTCATTGATACATCTCTGGAGCTACCCCATGAATCTGTTACTTGGAATATTTATAGATTTGGTCGCATCGACAGCAAGTACATGTAGTTTTTAAAAGCGACTTGATGCAACTTTTTCAAGACCAATCAAGTACTACACTTGTGAAGTTTCGTTCCAAGCAGCAACATCCAACCATTCCATCATGTGATGCGACTATCATTGTCAGGTTACTCGTGTATGCCTTTGTTGATGCTTCTAAAATTCCTCTTCCTTAGAGGAGAAGGATGAATCCTTAGTGTGGATGATTTGAAGCATATAATGGAAAGGCATGTATAATTAGGTTCTATTTGTATAACCAGTGGAATGTGATAATTTCATCAAACGGACTTGCCATACACTTTTGGTATTACCTGTTTTATAGTCTAGATGCTTTATCCAAACAGACATATGCCTTGGTAATGTAGTTGAACACATACCCGTTCTTTCAGAAATTGTTGCTTCATTCTTTCTAGTAAAATGAATTGCACCAAAATACATGAGGATTAATTTTAGGCAGCTTGTTGCCGCCGACGAGAATTGGAAAAGTGAGAGTGTAGTTATTTTGAAAAAAAGTTTGGATTTATTTAGAATTTAATAAACTAGTCACGAACTGTGCTGCCATTGATTATTTATTTATTTATTTATTTTATATCCTCAGCTATAGAGTTGGAAAGCTCTCGAAGCAGTATTCTTCGTGGTAT
The DNA here is from genome assembly GCA_948192965.1 of Dalechampia spathulata. Taxonomy (NCBI): domain Eukaryota; kingdom Viridiplantae; phylum Streptophyta; class Magnoliopsida; order Malpighiales; family Euphorbiaceae; genus Dalechampia; species Dalechampia spathulata. The sequence continues at coordinate 14,294 of CANYBF010190853.1, forward strand.
AAGCCGGCGCTGAAAACAGCTGAACTCGCAAGAAGCATCGTAGTATCACGGCTTCCATTTGCAGATGTAATTAGGAAAGTTTCCGAGTTCAAGGAGGATGATCATGGTTACATATCTTCTGATACTGTGGCTGTTGAGAGACATATGGTTGTGCATGGACTGACAATACTGCGACTTTTTGCCGATTTTGCAGATGCAAAGATTAAAAAAGTGATTTTGTGGCTGATCTACCTAGTGAGATGGAGCAGAGATACCACACCAAAACTCAATTTGAACCAAAGAGCAGCAATGTGTTCCTTGGGTCCTGTAGTGTCCAAGAGGAAGGCGAGGCAAGCAACAACGAGGCTAATTAACAGAATTAGGGGGGAGGGAATTGACTATGAGACAAAAGAAAGGATGAGGTTGAAACGCAAGAGAATGAGATGTGGAAGAGGAGACGCAAAGACAAAAGATCTGCTCAGTGTCATCACGGACTAAATCATTCTCAAAGGTTGAAGTACAATGGGATGGGACACTCGTCGGCAAAACACTTTCTGGTGAAGCTATTTATATGCGTGCCATTGTTCATCGATAAGTCATTACCGTGGGGGCTATAGTCATTGTTGAGGTTGATGAATCAAATCAACTTCCTGTCATGTTTTTTGTAGAGTACATGTATGAAACATTACAAGCGAGTAAAATGTCTCATGGGAGAACGATGCACCATGGATCAGGGACGATTATTGGCAATGCTGCCAATGAAGAGAAGTTTTCTTGACGAATAAGGGCTCGAGCTATCACCTGCAAGATGCAAACGATTTTTGTAGAAATTCGGAAAATGCCATGGGAACATCATCATAGGAAAGACACTATTATCGCTGATAAACTTGATAGCGCTAGCGCTGAAGGAAAAGAAAAGGTTTGCCTCGACAATACGCAAGAGTTTGTCTTCAGAACCCAAACTCAGACCCTAAACCCTAACCCCAACCCCCCGGGCCCGCCAAAAACCTAGAACCTGAAACACTGAATCCTGGAACCCCATAATCTAAAATAATAATTCACACAGTTTGTCATGATTAAGCAATGACACGACATAACCACAGCTCTGTTCATGGTACGGAATGCTCAACATACATGGAATATCCACCATCTCATCCTCGGTTGTCACAAATAGCAAGACTTTTCATTTTATAAAACCCAGATCCAACGCACATTAAGAAAAAAGTAAATACTCGATGACATTGGGTACTTTTAACGGACCCGCCTATGAAAATCACAAAAGGCTTATTGAAACAGTTCTAATCATCCTGGTCATCTTGTTTCGTTGAAATGGAATCTCTTTGAGGACGGTGCCGCCTCCACTTCACCTTCGGCAATGCCATGATCCAAGATGGAACCTCACAGCCAGAACCTCTAATTACGTTGGCTATATTTCGCAAAACTGAAACATCACTTTCTGTATAGAAAGTAATAGCTTTTCCAGTTCTCCCTGCTCTGCCAGACCGCCCTATTAGAAAATCAACAAATGTTGTGGTTAAATTCTGGAACAAAAAAAGGCAGTACTTTCCGATCATTTTATCAACAATCATTATCATTCTTAATTAGTGCATCGATCAGGGTGCATGTCACTTTGGAGCTGATAATTGACATTTATAATCCAGCTGAGTATAGAAATTTATTTCAATTTTACCTCATTGATGCATGTTTAAAATCAAACAGGCAAAAATAAGTTGGGACTTAAATATTCACAATGCAGGTCTGTGGCAGTTTGAATATTTGTGAAAGCATGCACTTCAGAATAATTGTAGATCTCGATAACAAAGGAAATAAAAAACTTTGAGGTTGGAACACATACCGATCCTGTGAATATATGTAGCAGCAGAATCTGGGAAGTCAAAATTTATCACACAATTGACACCTTTGAAATCCATACCACGGGCAACAACATCAGTGGCAATCAAGACCCATGTATTGCCAGCTCTGAAGTCATCAATAGCTTCCTCGCGCTACACTCAATACAGATGATTAGCACAAACAAAACTTTCATTGCTAAAACAGATGCACTGAAATGGAAAATGCAACAAAAATTCATGCTACCCATCATGACAAATAGGATAACAGATATATTGTTATCAGAGACCCTGTATCAATTGACACCAGGATTCTCCCCTGATCTTCACTTTCATCACTGACTGTAGATGTACGTACATTCAAATAATCTAAAAATCCATTACAAAAGAGAAACCAGGAAAGGAATACCTGTGCTTGAGACAAATCAGAATGGATAACACCAAGTCTAATGCTGTCAAATCTCAGTTCCTTGAATAACTCATTTGCACGTTCCTTGTTTTGAACAAAAACCAATACTGGTGGGCTCAAACTCTATTGTCAAGTATCAAAACTTTGTCAGCATATCAAACATGTCAAACTCTAAAAGGTTTACGTTGACAATACTGTCAAAAATTAAGATGCTTAAATTCGATTGAATGACCTTTATCAAGTGACTTTAGGTATAAATATTATATTCCTCCTTTTTAGTTATTGTAGTACTATAGCATTTTTGAATCGGTGCTTTTCCAACTCACATATTGAGACCTTCACTTTCTTGATTTATCTTCAACGGTGTTAACCCCATTTTTCTCTATATACATTCCTGTCGAAATTTTTTTCATACTTATGGGTCCACAATTCCATCATTACATTTTCATCTCAAGGACATTTATCTTGAAAACATGTTATGCCTTCATTTTCCACACTCATTACTATATTGGTAAATAAACTAAATAAACCATCCAAGATCTAACATAAGAAACTTGGAAAAAAAAATTTTCAAATGGATAGAGCTACTATCATGTGCTTAAACAATTCTCTCTTTACATGAACCCTGAATGTTGCATTTGTTGAAAGAATATGTAAAATCGTTTGAAAGATACATGTTTTCAATAAAATTCAGAAACGAAAATCATTCCCTTGGATATTGAAAAAACACAGACAAGAAAATGCACTTGTTGAATGATGAAATGAAACCTTCCATGACTAACAACATTAGAAATAGATGCAAATGTTCAACAGTTTTAGGCATGCAAACCCTAATACCAAAGCTTCAACTTTCAAGGGCCCAAGAAAAGGAAGAACAGGGGTGTCATGATAAGGAGTCTATGGGCACCACACCTGTGCAAAACTTTGACGAAGAGCAATTAGTTTCCCTTCTTCACTTCCAGTAAAAACCAATTTCTGCTTAATTGTTTCAGAAGCAACGTTCCTGTTGAAAACACAGCATAAATCATGCATATCAAATCAAGCACATCACATTATCCAACATACTCACTTCCTGCCAATGATTATTCTGACAGCATCATGCATTATTGTGCGTGCAAGGTCCTCAACGGAATCGGGCAAAGTAGCACTGAACAACGAGCGGACTACTGAAGGGTTTGAACATGCTTTGACTATAAAATCAATTTGCTTTAACAAGCCAAGCTCAAATAATTTATCGGATTCATCCAAAACGAGAAATTCAACCCTGCATACAAACCAAAAATGTATTGGCAAATGTATCCACATTTTCTTTCACTTAATGCATAATGATATGATGTGCTATCATTTTCTTTAACCCATCACAGTTTTTCTATATAATTTACATTACAAAGCACTAGAAACAGCAATTATCCAAGGATTTGCTTAAGTCATATTTCGCTTCTATTTAAGCAAACCAATATTAAAAAAGGAAAAAAATACAATTCAATTTTCCCTAATGAATTCAGAAGTCGAACAAGTATGACTTGAGGACTTCCAATCCTCTACCTCTCATTGTTTACCATCCTATATTCCTGCACCCTGGAGTGCCCAATCCAACCGTAGAAAAAGAACTATTAAGTAACCATCATTAGGTTGTAAGCTATATTTTCCCCTTGTGTCAGCCAAAGAAAAAATTATGGGATAATGTTAGTGATCGCATATCATATAATTCATCAAAATGCACATTTTTCATTCTATGTTGCTAGTACAGTGCCTTGGAAGAAGAAGAAAACTGTAGTAATGAGAAACAAAGATGGTTGAGGAATTGTGACATGAGATATGCACAAAGAAATAGCAGTAGATTAAAGCATGTCAGATGTTCAAAAATGAAAAACATTATCAGAATTGTGCCTCTAAGCATGAGAATGATAGATAAACATCAACAAAAGAGCACCCACCTGCTTAAGTCCACCTTTTTCTTCTGGATAGCTAACTTTAACCGAAGTGGTGTTGAAATAAGAATATCGCATGGCTGCTTTGCAAAGTCAGCAGTTTTTAAAAGCTCTTTGGTCATTAGCTTAATACGAAGTTTATTTCCTTTCGCAAATCTTTTGCACTCTTTAGTTGTCTGTGATGCTAATTCTCTGGTAGGACACAATATAACAGCTCTAACACCATCCTTTGATGAAGACTGTGTATGGAAAAAATAGTTAAGAGGAATTCGTAGAATAGCATTTCCACAAACCAAAAAGCTGAAACAATACCTTGAGTTTCATGAGCATGGGACATACAAAAGCCAAAGTTTTCCCAGATCCAGTAGGAGCACAAGCAAAGCATTCTCGCCCCTAAAACATAAAGGTAATCAATAGTTAAAGAGAAGAGTTTGTAAAAAACGTCAGTGTTTACCATAAGCCACCATCTTATCTTAATGTTTTGATTACATTGAACTTCATCTAATTGACTCCTTGTAATTTTTGCAGGAATTGAAAAATCAATCACATGAAAAATGACATTGACAACAAAAGAAAGGGAGGAAAATCAGCCATAGCAAAGGATCAAATGAAAGACCATACAGATAGGAGGACAGGAATAGCCTGCCTTTGAATTGGAGTTGGCTCCTTATATTCAAGTTCAGCCAAGTTGTGTAAAATATAGGACGCACAATTATATCTGAAAAAGAACAAAATAAATTTGACTCAGTATTGTAAAAATAGGAACAAACAATGATGCAAGAGGAAACTAAGGAAGGGGGATGAATGAATGGAACAGGCACCCTTATACATCTTAATATCTTATCAAATTCAATGCACAAAGAAAAATAAGCATTTCAACCAGAATGATAGTACAAGAGAGTTTTTAAATTAACTTAATTACATCTTACTATGAAGTTAATTGACACCAGTTAATATGGATTTCCTCTTTCTACCTAGCACAATTTTGAGTTATATCTTCCCTAAAATATAAGACTCTGTTGAATGAGACTTGGCAATGTGGGTTTTGATCTGCCACCACTTTCTCTTCTAACATCATTTATCTCGTAAATCTTCAAAGCAAGCAACTCCTATCTTTCTCCTAATACATTCGTTCAGAACTGCATCCGTTCTTGTCTATCCACACATTTCCATAGCACTCATTTTAAAAGCATGTTCCAAAGTCATACATCAAAGTAGGGTGCAGAGCACCGCCATGATGCTTTTCTTTCTAACCTCACAGATATACAAATAAACAAAGGAAAAGTAGATAAAACAAAAGCATTTTAACAATTACAATGATGCTAGCATGCGCAAATGAAACAAATGATTCATGGTAGACTAAATATGGTAGCAACAAATGGAGAAAGTCAAATTATGAAGTATCGTACAAGTTTCAACAGTACCATTTTCATGAAAGAAAAAACAGAGTATTACCTTGTACTTAATTCCACAAAATTCTCAAGTGGGGACGGAACATTATTGCCAGACACATGAATCCGATGTTTTTTCCTTATGAGAGCATCCCTCTACATCATAGAGAAGAAGGGAATCACAGGATAAATTGCAAAGACAATCATTTAACCAAACTAGAAAAAAAATGAAAAGAAATACCTCAATTTGCTTGTTTAATTGTTTATTTGTGATCGAACAGAGGTGCTTTTCATCTTCATCATTTTGCTCATCAACTGATGAACGTAAAGACTTCGAACTCCTAAAGACGTTAAAGCCCTCCACAGCATCTGTTCCCAAATAATTAAAACAACAAATTTAATTGAGAAGCAACTCTCCAGAATTTTCTTAAATTGAAGTTGACTACTGAGATTGGTTGTCACTACACAAAGATATTATAAAAGCCAAAAATTGAATTAATTAGTAACCTGATATAGTGATATTTTTTCGCTTCCTCTTCTTAACAGAAAGGGGCAACTTATCTCGTTCTGATTTTTGATTTTCGAGTGAACTCAATTCATCGGTTGGAGCATTATCACTACTATGTTTTTTCTCCTAAATCAACCATTCCAAGTAAAAGAAGTCGACAAAAATACAGATATGAGCAAATTTAATAAAGCAAACAACTCAGAAATCCAAACAAATAAAAATAAAAAGACCTGGAAGCGAGAAAAATCGCTGGAGAACTTTTTCTTATCGAAAGTAATGCCAGCAAACAAAAATTTCTCCATCCCTCCAAGAACATTAAAAATCTTTGATCTTGTACTATAAGAAAAACAATAAAAGCGAAAACGGTTACGCCACAAATGGTTTTATTGTTGTAGACCGAGGATCAAAGATTCTGAACTAGGAAGAAGACTATGAGGGAAAGATAGATATAAGAAAGTGTTAGGGTGTGGAGATTTTGTGTAGAAGAATATGGGAGAGAGATAGAGAGGTCCGTGAGAACCGCGGAGTGAACCGAAGGATTGTTGGCTCTTTTAGGTTTACGGCGTAATTTTGTGCGGTGCACGTGAAACTTCCGATGATGTCATTTTGAAAACAAATTTGTCATTCCAACTTAAAATTTCTAATGTGATTATTTTTTGAAAACATTTTATATCTAATAAAATCACAATTTCAATAGAATATTGAAATCATAATCGATTTCAATAGAATTTACATGTATCAATATCACATGATACTATGGGTGGAGTTTTTGATGATAATCAAGATTTAGCCGATAATCACCTAAGAAAGAAAACAATTTTATTCACAGGGGTTAAGTTTATTAAATATTAAATGTTTCACTATATCAACGATTAGAAGTACTTTCCTTTTAAATATTTTACTACGTGAATATCTTTAAATTATTCGGATTTGGGTAAGGTAAGTGATATAAACTATAAAGAATTTTTAAATCTTTTTAGTGCCACGTTGCCAAAATATTCTCCTTTGTGTTTCTTGATGATTAGAGAACATCAATAAATTCATCAAGCAAGGACTTCCTTTTACACCAGTGCCAAAATGACAAAGCATGACTTTGCCATCTCAATGGAATCTATTTTGAAACCCCTTTTCAGGAACGCCGCGCTTCGAGAAATGATTGACATTGAATTTGGTTTGCTAGTTCTCACACACCGGTTGGTATGAGCTTGGTCCTGGGTCAGATGGTCCACAACCAAATATAACCGCATGGGGTGAAGAATAACCCATTAACCGATGAAGCGGCGAACCTCCCCCTCCTTTCGCGGATGCTCGGAGCGTTAGGGTTTAGCTCTTCAATTTCCGAAGCCGCTTTCTTTGAATTGCACTTGCTACCGGAAGGGCCAGCTGAAGTTGATTTATATGCTTCGACATGATTCTTACCCTTGTTCTCCCTAGTCCTCTCTTTGCCATGAAAATGTGAACTTTGCGAAACTTAGAATCTTTCTACTGCGCGGGAAACAGGATCCTTGTCAGTGAAATCATCAGAATCAACACACGGACTATCACTCACTTAAACTAGATTAAACTACTAATCTAAGTACTAATGATAAAAGATAAAAATAATGTGGTTTTCCCAAATATTTCTCAAAATAATGTGGTTTCAAAAATATTTCTCAAAATAATATGATAATTTTGATATAAAAAAAATTAGATTTTTATGATGAAATCGACAATATTATTACCGGTTTCAATTACAAAAAAATTTGGCTCCTATATAGAAATCGACGGACTGAGCCAATTTCAGTAACTCGTTATATGTGCCAATAGCATGTTGGTTGAATTGAAATCGGTAATAGTATCGGTGCAACTCTGTCCCCTCCAATAATAACATCATAATAACACAATGATTACATATAAATTGAATAAATTATATATATCAAAATAAAAAAAATAAATGATTATGAGATAATTGAAATAGTATGGAATTTAGGGTGAATTTAAGGAGGAAATATAAATAGATTTGGTTTCTACATACGTATCTTCTCTGTTTTTCTTTATTTTTTTTATTAGGATTTTTAATTATTTTTTAATAAAAAATGAAAAACAAGAATAAAAGGTTTTTTTAAAAAGATAATGATAATTTGTTGATATTATTAATAAAAATGATATAATGTAGCAAAGGAAATTTAAAATACATTATTATGTATATTTATTTAAATATTAAGAAAAAAATAAAGTGAATCATGAGTAAGTTAATTTTCAAATTAAAAAAGATATAAATAATTGTGAAAAATATGTTCATTATTTCATTAATTAATAGAAAAATGTATGAAACAATATTACATCCTACAAATATAACATCTTTGTTAATCTTATTTTAATATTTAAGATTTTATTAATGTAATTTTTGTTAATATTGTTTTAACATTTACTTTCATTTTAAATTTCATTCATATTACATTATCAAAATATAATTATAAATTTCATATTACAATATCATTTCTATAAAATATATTCACATATTATTTAACAAAAAATCAACAAATTCAATATATTATTCATTAAAAATAACATCATTAATAATTATAAATTTTTATTATTTACGAAGTGATTAAAATATTATAAAACTAAATATTCTAAATCATTTAATTTTCATTTTATAAAAAACTTACTTCTAAATTCATTGATATATATTCTTGTATATTACAAAACTTACTTCATTTTCAATTTTATCCATATTATTATTTTCATTTACATAAACAATAAATTTAATTTATTTCCTCCACTATAAATAAATAATTTATAATTAATATATCTTTCACAAAAATAATTTAATATATTTTTCTATTAATTAATCAAATAATGAATATATTTTTCACAATTATTTATATCTTTTCTAATTTAAAAATTAACTTGCTCATGATTCATTTTACTTTTTTCTTAATATTTTTAAATTTCCTTTGCTACATTATATCATTTATATTATTAACATTAACATTGTGTTATCATTATCTTTTTACATTATTTTTTAAAATTACTTACTTAATTTACTAATTCAATTTATTATTACCATCTACAAAATATTTATCAATTTTACATTTTTATCATTATTATAAATTATATTTATCAATTTTACATTTTTATCATTATTATAAATTATATTCATCAATTTTACATTTGAATAATTATTCTAAATTATATTTATGTGCAATCATCACACTATTATTGAGATCGGTAGAATTACACTAAAATCGGCAGTGCTATTGCTAGCTCAGTTCAACTAACACATTGTCGACTTATAGATCAAGTTACTAAAATCAGCTGTTATTCTACAGATTTCTATATACAAGGTAGTGTTTTTTTCAAGTGATCTCGATGGGTTGTTAATTTCACTTGAAAAAATTTGATTTAATTTTATATCAAAATTAACGTATTATTTTGAAAAATATTTTTCAAATCACATTATTTTGAAAACTATTTGTACAAATCACATACATTATTTTGATCTTTAGTCCAAAGGTTGATTATATCTAGAAAATTAAATTAATTAGAGTGGAATGAATTACTCTTAATAAGTTTATAACAATATAACGAATTAAAATAAATTTAAAAAATCTGATATTTTTTTAACAAATTCATCAATTTGAAGGGATTTGGAAAAATCCGAATAAGGGGCAGATGATGCTTGGCAACGAAAGCCCCAAACTTACCAGGCCCAATTAACTGTATCCAGGTTTCATCGGAAGCGGGAGGCGGGCTCCCTCACGGTTATATGGGAAAACTGAGAAAACAGTACCGCTTCCATACAGAAACTCGTTGGAGTTGTTGAAGAGCAAGAAAAATTCACAGGTTTCAAGTTTATTTTCCCTTCTCAACATTACGGAATTTGTTGGGTTAAATGAGCAAAACGTTCTATCTTGGAAAAGGATGTAATTGGACATGATTATGAATGGAGATGTCATCTCTTAGCTACCCGGAGGTACAAGTGAATAGTTCCCTGTAATGCGTTCCAAGAATGTCTCCTACACTTGTTTATCCCGTTGGCCCTTCAAAAGCATGGCACGTGATCCTTCTTCTTTTGTGGGGGAATTAGTGTGGCCACTTAGAGTCTCTTTTAATAATTACGAATCTTTCAGAATCCATTGTCAACTAAATTGTTTTGCACCATAAACGTATAGATAAATGAAAATTCAATTTATATATATATTATCAGAAAAGATACAATCTATTACATTGCATTGCATTTCATCATACGGGTCGAGATACGGTTTCTCTTCGTATAAATCATAATCACAACAGACGATTTGTCTACATATAGAAATGGGTTACAAGCTAAGCAGTTGTACGATACTATGTTACATGGTAAAGTGATTTCTTGACAATTCCAAAATACAGAGTTAGGAAGGATATTATTACCAAACCACTTATTTGTTGAGGCGAAATCCATCCGATTCGGAGTTGTTGATTGTTATACCGATGAATCTTAGCCGAAAAATTTTGATTCGGTCTGTTTAAGCTTGCTCCCTGTTTATCTGGATGCTTTGGCAACTGGGTATTCAAGGGGAAGAAAAAGCATCTTCAAGGTCAAAACCAGGAGAGTTGGATGAGAAGCTGGTAACCTGAGCTTGGAAAATATTACGGAACTTGTTCAAGCTTTTATGATGGCGGATGCGTTTTAGAATAACCTCTTTGTCTAAAGCCTTGGAAGAAGAAGAAGAATGAGATGATGAAGAGATCAAGTGAAGCTGGCTACTGATAGGACCAAGCTCAAGCTGTGTCTGGTTATTCTCTTTATTGAGCTCTGATGAGAGGGATTGCTGAGATTGAGAAATCAAATAAGCCATAACTGATTACTTGTTCTGTTTCTCGGAGCAGGGAAAGCTGGTGCTTGGATGTAAGAGAATGGCAGAAGCAGACCGAGGGGGCGATGATATATAGAAGAGGAAGAAGAGGGAGAGGGGTTTTCGGTGGGAGCAATAGTTTTAAAGTTTAGTGGTTTAACGAGTATTTCCAAAGTCAGTGGGTTTCTTGAAACGTGCATGTATTTGGCTAATTGTGGGGACATTACATGTGTCAGCTTCAATCATTCGTATTAAACATATAATATATAAATTTACTATGCCTTATCATATGCTAAAATGACTCCATTAAACACGAATATGGAACTTGTATTATTGTACAAGTTGCTACTGTGGGACTTGTTGATTGGTTGTAAATGTCGACATTAGAAGAACACTCAACAATATACATTTGGGACCAATCGAAGTTGAGTAGATAGATTCAGATGGGTTCAGACAGTCACCCATGAGAGAAAGTGAAGAGTGTCAAATGATGAAGATGAACCGCACTGAATGTAAAAATCTATCACTCTTTGTTTTCTCTTCTGTCATATATTTACGCCAACCCAACAAGGGTTCATCCTGTTTCCTTCAATGGAACATAAAGATATATATCTAAGGAAGTTGCAGGGCCAAGCCACATGGGTTACAGTTACTAGGTAGCTATGGCACATAGCAGCCACCAGTCATCCATATCAGCAAGGATAAAGCTTTGAGAAGCCAACAGATATGCTTAATAAATGGGTTGCAGTCGTACCATATATACTGCACCACCTAGCTTTCACAGGACCATGTTTTCTATTTTGTCTTCTTCCAATGATACCAATTCGTAAACTATCAACTTGCAGACGTGGATACGTAATTGTTCTTCATACGATGATGTTAACATACGAAAGAAACATTATCTATATTTTTTCAAGAAAAGTATTATTAAAGAGGCAGTGTAATGGTTTGTGTTTGACATTATATAATTTAGTCTTTATCTGAAAGAGTTGCTTGATTTTGTGAGATTCAATTAGCCGTCAACATTTGAAAATGACAAATATGGCAGGATCCCTGGTCAGAAAAACCATTAACGATTACCAGGTTCTGGGATAAACCATGGGCGTTTCCAGGAGGGTAATTACTTTCTTCTTCCCAGAAAAAGTTGCAGTTGCCGCCCTGATTTTCAAACTTCACCAGAAAATTATGAACAGAAGCCATAGCTTTTTTGAGAGGATTGCATCTGGGTATTTGGCTTACTCTGCAAATTAACAGTTTTAAAGAGAGATAATTAAGAAACCAATTGAATAACTTGATGTAGATAGAGGATCATAACCTGCACGTGAAGGCTAATCTCAAAGCAGCGCGACTAATCACTGTAATGATTATGATTAGTCCCAGCTGAAGCCCACAAGTTTCTGAACTCTGTATCAGAATTCCAAATCATATGGGCGGATTAAAGGCTAAAGAAGATCATGACAGAATATTTAGATTAATGATGGATTTCAGAATTTTATTATAAATCTAATTAATAGAATATTTCTCATTTTTATAGAAACTTCACTATCAAAAATAATGTATCTCTACCTATCGTGTTTTTGAAATCAAAAATATATCTTTTCTCATCATCCCTATAAATACATATGAGATAAATATATGCATTTTGATTAGATTCATAATAAATATAAAAATAATAAATGTATAATATCAAATAAAATTTAAAATATATTATTATATTATCAATAAATTAGAATATTATATAATAAATTAAATAAAATATATTTTCACGAATCCATCAAAGCGGGAGAAAAAGTTTGACTGGATTGGTGATGGAGTTTATTCAGAATCGAATGATAGGGATGCATTCAACAAATAATGGTGAATGGGAAGGTAATAGAATGAAGGTTGACCAAGTCAAAGGGCTTAATATGAAGAAGAAGAACCCCCAATTTTCACCGGCCAAAAATAGTTGTTGCAGATGTTACTAAAACCCACGTGGATTTCCAGATTGTCAGAACCACAAAATGATTGATCTTCTGATCGAGAAAACAAGAACCAAAATATTTAACCATGGTTGGTCAAGGAATTTCGTCAACTTTGTTCATATTCAAACACCATTTCTTCCCATGTAACTCGCGCTTTCTCTTCTTCTTCATCATCTCTCTGCTTTGGATTCCCTTGCTCACCGGTTTTCCCCTTTGGTCTCTCTTTTCCGTTTTAGATGCGGTCTTTAGTCTGTCCTATTGTTTTTGTTCTTTAACGCTGTGCAAGCTTAACCGGAACATAAAGCCACTAATGAAGGGGTCTTCATCCATAAAACAAGGAGACGTAAAACCACCACCTCGCCACGGCCATCGAGGGCATGGTCACCGTCATGGTCATAGAAAAAGTTATTCTGATGGAAGTGGTGATCTGGTTCAAAGCGTCAATGGAGATTGTCATGACCATGATTACCATTACCATTTTTTGAATTTTGAATCGGGTTCTTCAGGCTATGATCAACCTGGTTCTCCTCTTACTAAGTCACCATGGTCATCCCATGCAAATATTGATTTTGATCTAGACCATATAGATGAAGATAGTAATGGTCAAGGATCATCTTCTAATGTGCTTGTGGGTTCATTGGTACGTGAAGAAGGACACATATCTTCATTGGCTGCATCTAAAGAACTTCTGTATACGGGTTCTGATAGCAAGAACATTCGCGTATGGAAGCATCGGAAGGAATTCTCTGGGTTTAAATCGCATAGTGGACTGGTTAAAGCAATACTAATAGGTGATGACGTTATATTTACGGGGCATCAAGATGGGAAAATAAGGTTATGGAGAGTTTCGACGAAGAATTCAAACGTTTACAGGCGAGTTGGGAGTTTGCCAAAATTCAAAGATTATGTGAAAAGTTCAATGAAACTGAGTAATTATGTTGAAGTTAGACGCCATAAGAACATGATTTGGCTTAAGCATTTTGATGCAATTTCATGCCTTAGCTTAAGTGAAGATAAACAGTTTCTCTATTCAGCCTCTTGGGATAAGACATTCAAGGTATGGAGAATTTCTAATTCCAAATGCCTGGAATCAGTCGTTGCACACGACGATGCGATCAATTCTCTTGTAAACGGATTAGATGGTTTAGTATTTACAGGGTCGGCAGATGGAACTGTTAAAGTGTGGAGGAGAGAAACACAAGGGAAAGGAACCAAGCATTTCTTTTCTCAAACATTGCTGAAACAAGATTCCGCTGTTACTGCATTGGCAATCGACTCAGAATCAACCACCGTCTACAGCGGTTCATCGGACGGGCTTGTTAACTACTGGGAAAATCATCAGCATTTTGCACACGGTGGTATTCTGAAAGGGCATAAACTAGCGGTTCTTTGTTTAGCAACAGGAGGGAGCCTGGTGTTTAGCGGGTCAGCTGACAGGGGAATATGCGTGTGGAGAAGATTGGGCAGAGATCACATCTGTTTGTCGTTTTTAAATGGTCATACCGGACCAGTCAAGTGTTTGGCAACTGAGAAAGATCACCAATCAAACTCCGGCGAGGGAAGGTGGATTTTATACAGTGGCAGCCTGGACAAGTCTGTGAATATGTGGCGTGTCTCGGAGAATGCCCCGCCTGTAGCCTGGGAAGGGTGTCCTAGTTCCATGCCTGTCTCCATTCCATCAACCGCAAATTCAGCTTCTGATATTCATGGCAGAATGCGTGAGTTCATGTACTAGAAACAGATATTGTTCGTTCAGTTCCAACTTTCAATCATATCATAAAGAAGAATTTACTTGTAAATGTGAAAATATTCACTGCATTGAACAAAAACAATTGAAAAAAAAATATAAAATAGATTTGTTACGTGATATTCTACTTATTAATTCGGATTAACATTCAAAATTATGAATTCAATATCAATAAGTATGAATAAGTGTTAATAACAATAAGTTCAACCGAAGAAAACGAATAAGAATATATTATATGAATTGTTTAATATTTAAATAATTATTTTACATTTTTTATAATTTTAAATATGATTAATTTTGTTGTTACGAGTAAATTATAATGAAATAATTTAAATATTTAATAGTGAAGATGAGAATGATGGTATCTTGCATCTAAATCAATGGATAACTTAGATAGTGTAAGTACCTTGAAGCACACCACAATGTCAAATTGATTTGGGTATGGGACCAACATTCATAATTCAACAAGTGTAGTAGTAGTGGTCCTTACAATGACAAAACAAGCACATTTGGCTTTAACAATTATGACAAATTTGTGAAATTTCCCAATAAAAAATAACAAGAATTTTCAGAAAATTGACTAAGCTTCTCCAATTCAAGGGATTGAAAATAGCTAGCCATGCACCTTTCCATTGTCACGGGGCCAACCTTTCTGGATAAATATTGTCCGCTTTGGGCCACAGTCCGCACGGTTTTGTTCTTGGGCTGACCCACTGGTCAACCCAAAACGCGTCTACCCAATTAAGGCACCCCCACACATATAAGCCCTTAGCTCGTCCCATGCTTAACCGATGTGGGATTGAGTGTACCCGTGACATCCATCACCTCTCCTCTCACATCACATTCTACTTAACCTCACCCCCCTTGTCATATGATTCCAAACCATACCACCTAATATTTCCATCTTAATTATGATGCTGTCTTTGTTAATATGTATGGTTGGACTAATAGAGGTGATGGGTTTTTACTTTCAAATTTTCTATAATTGTTTCCTCTTCTTTTTTTTTTTTTTTTTATGTAAAACTTCCAGTTTGGATAATGGACTTAAAAGGGGCATGGGCCAAAGTTGTCTTTGATCCTCTTGGACACTAAAAACGGCTCGTTTTGTCCTAAAAAGATGAGTAAATTTGCCAAAGTATTTTGAAATCTTGCATCCTCCATAAAAACTATTAGCCTCAAAATATGATGCCAATTTATTCATTTCAAAGAATGTCATTTTCACTATATATATTGATTTTATTTAATTTTATAATATTTTCATTATTTTATATTTAAATATAATCATTGATCAGTGTTAACTTTTAATTAATTAATTCATTCATTCATTGAGATAATCCAAATTCAACCTCCGTACTTGAAATTAGCTGCTTGATTGCTGGCAGCATATGGAAGTTGTAATGAAAACCGTTCTGTCACCAAAATGAACATCAAAGAATGTGTTGGTTGCTGTCACACTAGCATTATCATAAATAACCACTCGTACGGATTATATTAAATTTGTCATATTTATATCTTATCTTATTATTCCAACAAAACATGCCACATTCATTCCAACATTTATTTTTCCTAATATTCTTTATTTTTTTTCTTTTTATGTTATGATTTAAAATTTATAAATATTATTCACCTAATTAAATTAATATAATTAAATGTAAAAAAAAATTAATAATTCTACGAGAATTGAGTATGATGAATGTATAATAATAAATCAAAAAAATTTTAAAAAATGAAAATAGTAATAATACGGAAGAAAAAGAAAAACCCGACCCATAAATCATTCAAAAGCAAGATTGTCCATTTACTATACCCACGAAATTCTCGTGCATATCTTCATCATCCAAAATCTGTCAAAAAAGAAAGAAAGAAAAAAGGAAGGAAGGAAAAGCAAAGGAAAGGAAGTGGAGCCGAGAATGGGGCAGACATGCCCCCACAAGATAACTTTTAGACTCTGATACCACCACCAATGTTATACAAGACAAAAGCTCCTCGTCCCCACCATTCTCCCCCCTTCCCCTTCCCCTTTCCCTCAACAACCCCATCCCATAGACGAATGCTTCTGATTGATCTTTCTTCAGATCTGCGAGTAAGCAGCTCCCTTTAAGCTTATTTATGAGATATTAGTATATTTTAGTATTGATTTTAAAAATAATATAATATAATGTATTATTGGAGTTTTATTTTATATAATTATAGATCCCCCCTGTATTACATTACCTCTTTGTAGCTCTTTTTTTTTTCTTCTGTTCTTTTTAGTCACTTTTTTTTTCCCGTCACACCCCAACTCATTTTCTTCCTCCCCAAACACACCTTTTTCTTTTTATTTTCTTGTTTCTTTTCAAGAATTTATATATATATTTTTTGTCTTCTCCTTCTTAAAAACTCGGATGCTTTGCTGCTCACTTCCAAGAAATTACAAAATTATTCTTTCAATTGTTTGGTTTATTTGTTTTGAAAGCTTAAGCTCTTCATTTCCCTCTGCTTTCAAGGAAACCCTTGTTCTTGCGGTCATTCTTCTTCTTCCTCCTATTCTTTTTCTTTTTCTTTTTCTTTTTCCCCCTTTTCTTCTAAACCAACCATCCCTCCTATCACTTTATTACTGGTATTCATTCCTATCCCTAATCGCTACATGTTTTGAAAGAGCTATTTTGCAAATTGTATCTGTTTTACTTTTGATTCAAATTTTGAGCTTCTAAAGGCTGAAAAAGGAGGTAGAGAAAGAAACATTCTTTAATTCATGTTTCTTGAAGTTAGCGTCTCTGTTTAACCTTATCAAGAGACGCAAGAAAGCAACTTTTTTGTTCTCACTTCTTGTTTATCGTTTCTTGATTAAGAAATGCCACCAGATGCTGAAGATGGAGTTCAATACTCCTTTGCATTAGAATACAACGGCCCACCATTACCCTACGATCTACCACGCGCCGTCCCCATCAACGTTAACAAAATCCCAGTTGCTGCTGTAGTTTCCCAGTTCTCCATCCCTGAGAAACTCTCTCTACCAGTCGTCAAACCCTTATTGCCACCCTCTGATCCAGCCAAGAAAAGCAATATTCTTTCTAAGGAACCGGGATCTGAAGATGCTGCAAACACAGTATCTCCAACTTCAGTAATTGAAAGAGCTACCGAGACCAGTAATCATCACCAAGATAATGGATTATCTGGTGAGCTAAGTAGCTCAGGCGCTTTAGAGTTTTCTACTGTTTCTGGGTTGTTAAATGGAGGTAGGAGTTCCAGTACTATAGAGTTTTCCGATGGTTATGATAATAAGTCGAGGGAAAGTTCATCAAGATTGAGAATTTCTAATGAATTGAATCAGGATTGGGAGTCTAATGAGTCTGTTTTGAGTATTGATCGTTACCCATCTTCACGGGTTTCCAGTGTTAAAGAAAATGGTGTTCCATGTAATGACGTAAATGGGGATTGCAAAAGAACCCAAGTTGTTACTTTTGCTGATATTGAGTCAGATAGCGGTGTTGGTCTTTCTGGAGTTGATGATGATAATGAAGAGTTCGGTGCTGAGGAGGAAAGGATGTCACGGCGGGTTAGGAGAGAAGCACAGAGTAGAGGGAAGAAAGGGACTTGTTATAGGTGCTTTAAAGGGAATAGGTTTACTGAGAAGGAAGTTTGTATTGTTTGTGATGCTAAGTATTGCAGTAATTGTGTGCTTAGAGCTATGGGGTCTATGCCCGAAGGAAGGAAATGCGTTAGTTGTATTGGCTATCCTATTGATGAATCTAAAAGGGGGAGTTTGGGGAAGTGTTCGAGAATGCTTAAGCGTTTGCTGAATGATTTGGAGGTTAGACAGATAATGAAGGCTGAGAAATTGTGCGAGGCAAATCAATTGCCTCCTGAGTATGTTTGTGTGAATGAGATGCCTCTTTGCCATGAAGAGTTGGTTATTTTGCAGACTTGTCCGAATCCACCGAAGAAGCTGAAACCTGGAAACTATTGGTATGACAAAGTGTCTGGTCTTTGGGGAAAGGTAAATATAGTGTATACTAAGTGGGATTTCAATTTTTCTTCATACTTCAGTCTAGTTTCATGTATTCTAACTTAAGCCAATGCTTGTTGTAATTTGATTTGAGCAGGAAGGGCAGAAGCCTTCCCAAATTATAAGCCCCCATTTAAGCGTTGGTGGCCCCATTAACGCAAATGCTAGCAATGGAAACACACAGGTCTATATAAATGGCAGGGAGATAACAAAAGTAGAGCTTAGGATGTTACAGGTTGGAGTTTAGGCACATGCCTAGTTTTATTTTTCATTTGCATCTTTCTTGTATTCTTGAGGGTTGTTAAGGTCTTTCTGCCGAACATTGCAGCTGGCAGGAGTTCAGTGTGCTGGCAACCCGCATTTTTGGGTGAACGAGGATGGATCATACCAAGAAGAAGGGCAAAAGAACACTAAAGGTTACATTTGGGGCAAGGTATGGTGCATATGTGAACATAAACTGGTAAAAAAAAAAAAAAAATCTCTTTCTCAAATGGTTTCTCAAGTTGACATTCATTAATCATTTGTTTTTCACTTTCAGGCGGGAATGAAGCTTGTTTGCACATTCTTGTCACTTCCTGTTCCATCCAAATCTTTAAATTCTCTGGGAGACCAAGTTAACAGTACAATTAGCAGAAGTGTTCCGGACTATCTAGAGCAGAGAACGCTTCTGAAGATTCTTTTAGTTGGGTACAGTGGTTCTGGAACCAGTACTATTTTTAAGCAGGTAGATTGTTGAAAGGAGAGTTGTGACAATAAAATTGCCATTTTTATGTATTACTCTCAATCAAATATTAGAAGCCTAAACAAATAATGGCATCCTTCTCTTTTACCCTTCCTCTTTCAGGCCAAGATTCTTTATAAGCCTGTTCCTTTCACAGAGGATGAACGTGAAAACATTAAATTGACAATTCAAAGCAATGTTTATGGTTATCTTGGTATACTCCTTGAGGGACGTGATCGATTTGAAGAAGAGAGCTTGGCTGCAAGAAAAGATGAGCTATATTCCAATTGCGTTGATCAGAGTGGTATGTTCACATTTCACGTCTTCTGTTATATTACATTTCAGAATTTGTATGGTGATGGTTCAGTAAATCTGGACTCGTGTGATGGTTCTGTAATCTGTACGTATGCATCAATCCTAGGAGGGAGACAGACTGCAACATAATTCTTCTTTTTTATGTGATTTTGGTTTGGTGTAAGACTTGGGGGTAATATCTAAGCTAAATTGCTGTTTATAACAGGAAGTACCGGTAGCATTGATGGTACAACCAAGTACTCTATTGGCCCAAGGCTTAAAGCATTCTCAGATTGGCTTCTGAAAATTATGGTGTCAGGGAATTTGGAAGTAATATTCCCAGCTGCCACTCGGGAATATGCACCACTGGTTGAAGAGCTTTGGAGAGATCTGGCAATTCAGGCTACATACAACCGGAGAAATGAACTTGAAATGCTACCAAGTGTTGCTAATTATTTCTTAGAAAGGGTAAGATCTTACCTCTGATTGCTTTTCTTGCTTAATCTTGTAAATTAGCTAAGGCAAGTACAGGTCGACTCGGGTCACTTAATTGTATAGCATGTTTGAGGCTGATTGATGAGGTTTGGTTGTGCCATTATTGATTTGAACTTGAGCTCTCTTGTTGTCGAGCAATTTTAACATCCTTTACAATTTACAACTGCATTTAGGTCTTTTGATTTTCTATCAAGTTGGTCCTAAATGCTCCTGCAGTTTATTTTCCTTGCTTCTGAAAACAAATTTTATTTCTTTTTGAAGGCTGTTGATATTTTGAGGCCAGACTATGAACCCTCAGATTTGGATATCCTATATGCCGAGGGTGTTACTTCATCAAATGGGCTTTCTTGTTTGGACTTCTCATATCCCCTGTCAGCACTTGATGACAAGTTCGAGACCGACGATCAACATGATTCTCTGCTCAGGTGGGTGCTACTATGGAACATTTTGGTGCTTGGTATTTGTTATAGAGAAACTTGAATTCGTGTGCATCTGGGTTCCAGAACAACTTGTAGATGAATATCAATTTCAACTAGGATTAAATCAGTGACTGGTGTAATCTAGTAGCTAACCTCATCTTATCATGTTCTATAGCAGTTTCTTCTTACTCATGCCATAATATGTTGCCTTTTCTGTCTGGTTCTTGTCCAGATATCAACTGATCAGTGTGCATGCGCGGGGCCTTGGAGAGAACTGCAAATGGCTTGAGATGTTTGAAGATGTAGGAATGGTCATTTTCTGCGTTGCGTTGAGTGAATATGACCAGTATGCAGTTGATGGCAGTGGTTGTTCTACTAACAAGATGCTACTGAGCAGAAGATTCTTTGAGAGTATTGTTACCCATCCCACCTTTGATCAAATGGATTTTCTTTTGATACTAAACAAATATGATCTGTTTGAGGAAAAAATTGAGCGGGTGCCATTGACTCGTTGTGAGTGGTTCGATGATTTCCATCCTGTGGTCAGTCGTCATAGATCAAACATCAACAGCAATAGCATCAATAGTAGCCCATCACTTGGTCAGCTAGGATTCCACTACATGGCTGTCAAGTTCAAGAAGCTTTATGCTTCCCTCACAGGAAAGAAATTGTACGTCTCAATGGTGAAGGGGCTGGAGCCTGACAGCGTTGATTCAGCTCTTAAATATGCGAGGGAGATTTTGAAGTGGGACGAAGAGAGGCCTAATTTCAGCCTGAGTGAGTATTCTTTTTATAGCACTGAAGCGAGCTCTTATTCCCCGTAATATTGGTATCTGAAGGAAGAAGCCTTTTGTACATGGATCCTGCCCCCAACACGTCAATCTCATTGTAGTGTACATATATCTGTCTGTAAATGAACTTCCCATTTTGGTGATGGCTATAGTTTGCTTGCTAGGTTTCCAGAAAATATAGCACTACATGTTAGCTTTCATTGTTATACGATGACCACTTCCATATCGTGTGTGTTTTCCACTCTCAGTTGTCTAGTTACCCGATCTTTGGAAAGGAATTCTACTATTCATTTGTAATATGAGATGCCAATTTGTTCCTTTTACAGTCTCTATTTCTTGGTCAAAAACAGTTTGGTTTTGCTTTTTGAAAGTAAAGGGGGGAAGAAAATGATCCCCAAAATTCTCCTGTGCATGGAGAGATCTGTCCATAATTCTACTGGACTGTACCCTCTGAGTTTAATAAATCAGTCAGTCGTCTACAAAACTGTATCTAGTCTGCTCCTCCGTGCTCAGTAATATGTTTTTCACAGCCCAACCAAGAGCAGTCATTTGATCATGTAAGGATGCCAAATTCCTTTGTGCTGATCCCTTGCTATCGTCCATCAATTTCTTCCACTCCTTTTGAACTGAGCCGGCCGGTTCGCTTGTCTCTAACAAAGTTTCCCATCTACTAAAAAGCAGGGCCTTCCGAATGTAGCAAGCCTATGTGAAGAATTTAACTTGAAAAATTATTAGCACGGCTAATTGTAATATAACTAACTATTGATTTCTGTCGACCGGTTAAAAAACATGTTTGGTATGGTGGTTATCACAAGGCTGTTTATTCAATCAAGTTTCTTTTACCTGAAACAATCCCATCAAAACATCTGCAGTGCTAGCCCCCTCTCTGAGAGTTAGTAGAATGCCTTTCTAGAATTCAATGGTGAAGGAAAGGAAATAAAATGAGTTTCACATTATAAAGGAGTGCTTCCCAATCCTATAAAATTGATGATTCAAATTAAAATACATACTTCCTTAGTTCTTGTCAATCCTCTGTAAGAGTTCTCCACGCAGATGAAGTAATAATCCTCACTGCTCAGGGATTGGATAGTTATCATAGACAACTTGGGTATTTGATCTTTGGTATTTAAGCAACCAATTCTGATGGGCCATAGTTCTTTGCCTGATCAATAACTCAAAAATCAGTTTATAATGCATGAGCAGATATGTATAAAGGTTCCGTTGGGTGCTCAGATCAAGGAACTAGATCAGAAGGAATGGGGAAAAAAACCTAACCTTTGGTCCACAAAAGATCGATTCCTTCCTTTTTACTCACTTCTGAAGGTGAAAGTACACTCCCCAATTCAATCCAAGAATTTAGTATTATTTCAAGCCTATCCTGAAAAGAGTATAAAAAGTGTGATTATTTGAATCAATGTTATCCAATGTAAATATACGAGGTAAAATATCAGTCAAACTCGAATTTTCAAACTCGTAGAGAAGCTTGTTATAACACTTAGAGACATAAATTACGCACCTTAGTTAGTGTTTGTAGATGGACATGCTTTAGCCCTTGATATATGCCAAAAAGGTCTAAAGCTGAAAAAATGGGATAAACTACAAAAGGTAAACCTGCAAGCAATCTTGCATGTAGATATCAAGTTAGGAATACATGCCGGATTAACTTTCTTCCCAATACTCGGTGAACACATCAAACATGGGTCTAGCTAGTAGAATTCTCCCCGAGACGTGGTTACAATTTTGTTTGACTAAAAAGAATGGAACCCAAAAAAAAAACGTGCAGACAACCATCTCAGCGCTTCTATTTGAACAACAGAAGTAAAACTTTTTCAACTGATAACAGTATTGTCAATTTGAATCAGACAGATTTAAAAAGAGGCACCCCACCCTTAAGCCTGCAGTTAATGAGATTTTCATTTAATTTTACTGTATGTTGAACAGGTATAATTCATGAATAGCTTGTCCAAATTAAAATATAAAAACAGTTTTACCATGCACCGCCTCAATAGGGTTATTTTTTAATCAACAATGCGCAACAGTTTCACCTGAAGTAAATGTAATGAAAGAAGAGAAAACCTTGGATCATTTTTGAACAGCATGTTGAAAAGTGCAGCAAGCATGAGGCCAAGGTTGTCGAAGCATACTGTTTGTATCTGAAACCAGCAAGCAGCAAAAATTCAGAATATACTTGCATTGAGAAAAGGCACAGACAACAGACAAGTCATGCAATAAAAAAACATTTACCTGTGATTTTGCCGAAACTTCACCGAGGTTATCAGCTACTGCAAAGCTTCGATGAACAGCAGACTGGTAACAGATCACTGATATTAGTTTTCCACAGTTAATAAACAATTAGCCATGGCACAACTTAAACATCAATACCCCTTGAAAAGTGTTTCCAGAAAATAGTGACTATGGAAACAGTGACGAAGAAAGAGCATAAAGAATTCATCAATCCAAAAGTAGCTAGCAGAAAGCAGAGTAAACAATAGTAGTTTAAGGGAAAGTTCTTACACCAGTAGCCAAGTAGCAAGCAAGGCTTATTTGTTTTGCAATGTTGGCAATTGTAGCAAGAAGCAAGAACTGTTTAGGAAATGCAGGAGTCAGCAGCTCCACCCCAATGCTCAAACTGAAGAGAACAGATGTTGAGAACCTAACTCTCTAAAAAAAACCAACGAAAAAGAAATGTCTGTTAAAGGTTTAAATATTGACGAAGCCTCACTTCAGCATTACTAGCTGAAAGATATTTGGAACTCATACTTAACATAAGGAACCAAATGAAAGAATCTCCAAAAGCATAAGTGTCATACCTTCAAATTGGTATCAAAGGATGACGCCAGGCTAGCAGTATAAATGCACCTACTCAGCCGTCCAAGTCCATCCTTCAAAACCCAGTTAAGAGCAGCTGCTGATGGAAGTGAACGAGAATACCCAATGCCTATAGCCCGAAACATAGCCTAAAATCAACAAATTTATCACAAAAATAAGCAAACCATCTACCTACATATATAGTCTAATTAGCTACTTCTTTTGTAATTAAAATAGTTTTGAAAAAGTAAAAAAAAAAATGCAAGAACTCAATTCAATTGAAATTCTATTAGCCAATTCTCGTGTCTACATGAGCATAGTTCACAAATGTAATTTTTTCAACTTAAAAACAAGAAGGCAATTCTGAAAGAAACGAAATCATCCCAACCAGAGCCTCCACTTTCAACTCCAACCATACACTTCACCAACATCACCATTTATTTGAAAGAAGAAAAGTTACCATCTTTACGTTCACAATTCAATTGGTGTTGAGAGCAATTAATACTTCAAAAGCAAACGATTTTCCAGAACAAATGATAACAATACCTGTGTTGCAAGAACCTGCAGAGCAGAGCTAAAAACACGGTGCAAGAACTTCCATTTAACATAATTTATATAATTGTCAGTTACTTGTTTAGGAATAAAAAAATCCCTCAAACCCAAAGCAACAACAGCAAAGAATTTCCTTAACCCATCTTCAAAATCAACACAATAAAACGATGCCGCACCACCATCAACACTAACCAACTTCACATTGTTCCCATCCCACATGTACCTAGAAACGCGACCGGAATTCCTAACCACCACAGGAAGACGAATTGGTCCGGGCCCATCGCTGAGACCTTCTTCCGGTTCAAAACCAATGGAGGTTCTGAGTGAATTAGTGAGAGTTAGGGTTTTGGTGGTGGAGAAATTAAGTTTCTTAGAACTGAGACTTTGGTGAGAAGAGACGTGAAAATTTTGAGCTTTCCATTGAAAGTGGAGTTGGGTGTAATTGGATGATGAGTATAGCGTGGATTGCATTAAAAAAAAAAAAGATTGGAGCTGTCTTTTCCCGCCAAAGTTAGGTACAAGATAGCTCTGAAGTTGTGGCTCTTCCTTCTTTTCTTTTGGCTCGGAAGACGAGTAGTATGGAGGAAAATGTGCACATATGTTAGAAAAGGAGCGGCGGTGCCGGTGGGGAAAGAAGATAACTGTGAAGTGGAAGAGGTGGGCTGTGAGAAGAGCGCGGCTTCAAGCAAGTGGCTACCTTTGAGGTTGGAAAACAACCTTTTCCCTCCTCTCACTTTTCTGGTCTGGATACGGTGTCGTTTAAGCTGCAAAGTCGACAACCCATGTCCTTGTACGAAGTATGCTCATTTAATAGGTAAATTCAAGCACACAGGTAGTAAACCATGGAAAGGCATCATGTATCAGGGTTGCCATTTGATTGCCTTTACAAGATTGAACCTTTTTTATTCATCGACTTATTAATTATTTCATCTACACTAATGGCAATATTTTGTGTGGCAATGTCACCAATCTGCAATTTTCACAAGCTGTAGGGCCTGTAATTAAGGCGACGAACAAGGAGACCATCAGGTGGGGTTGCTTTCGAATTTGTCAAGCCAGTGCTTTCGGTCGTGTCCGCATCTTCACTTTGATGCATTGGCAACTTCAAAACAATGCACGAAACTCGGCAGAGTGAAATGCACTGCTTGAAGTCCTGGTGCGATGCCTGGACCCTTTGAAGTCCTGGTGCAATGCCTGGACTTGACCCGAATGACATTTGCCTCCAAATAAGGATTTGCCTCCAAATAAGGATCTTATATCAGTCAGTGTCAGCTTTTGGACAAATATATAGGTACCACGAACTTAATTGTTAAAATAATAACAGGCACGTCAACCAGAAAACGCCAACCCAAGTGCCATCCTGTTACACTCGTACTAAAAGTTGCAGACAAAGATCCCTCTCTCTCTTGGTACAGTATCACATGGACAAATAGATTTGATGAAACTTGATTTGTTACAAGTTGTTTATGTGCGTGCTTGTGTGTGTGTGTATGGTAAATAAAAGTTCCATCCTTGAAGCATTATCACTTCAATAAATATGCTGCTCTGCCCAATCTAGCACATGCCTGTCGGTACATTTTTTCTCATGCACGGGATCATTTTCACCATTACCCCAGCATGCATAGAACTCAAATTCAACAAGAACCTATAAAATTAAAGTTTCAAACTTCACCCAGAACAAAAAGTGCAATACGAAGAACAAAAGTCCAGGTTTGAACTTTACCTGCTAACTAGGCCTTCATAGAAATCCCCCCAAAAATGAACATATTAAAGAACAAAAATATCCCTTTATACAAGATCATGTTTTCTACTATCCAAGAAAGAAATACTAATACCCTGGAATCCCTAATGATGATCAAGGTCGCAGAAGCTCTCATTCCTTTTTCTTACATCTTCTAAACACATGCACCTGTATTACTTTGATAATATTATCTTCTGTGGGTATGAATTCCAAAATGCATGTGTCCCTCAATTCCACTTTCTGCTTTCTCTGGAAATCACGCCATCCATCACTAATTAAGATACGACCATCATCTCTGAATATAACTTTCACAGGCCATAAATTCCCATTCTCGTCGCGAAGTTTCACTTTTTCCCTCAATTTAAAATCGTGTCTCTTTATCACCTTTCTTTGAACATACTGCAACAGCAACAGGTTCATAAGAGTTCTAACATAGCAGTTACAAGATAGTTAGATATGAAGATCAAATAACATATAAGGTTTTAAATAAATTTTCTAAAAACCATGTGTGAACATTAAGCCAGACAAATTCTTGTGTGCAGAATGAAATCTATCACCACTGCACTCCTTAAAATGTAAGCACATTATGCAGAGAAAGTTGTGTATAGTTCAGGCAATAAAATACAGAAAGCATGACAATGAAGTTTTGATAAGCATCCAATTCCATCTATAATCTTCTGTTCCTGGACCAAAATATTGAATGTTTCTTCAAACATTCTCTTTTTTGAAATTCTATTTCTTCCACACTTCATGAGGCAGAACCAATAAAACTTGTAAGCCTAGCAGATGTTGACTTATTAAAAACTTCACCTTGTCTCAACTTTTAAGGTCTACTTCCCTGTGTTCAACTTTCATCACCAGTTTCCAAGGTCTGATTCCCGAGCTTAACGATTCATAATATTGCAGGACACAACAACAAGTGCAACCCTGTCAACGTGCCCAACCAAAAACATGAAGAATAGATGGCAGCATAGAAGATGACGGAAAAATTACCAGATTATATCGTGTTGTGCGAGTAATCCTAATCATAAAATGTGGATTTTTGGGCTTAACATAGGATGGTGCATCATATTTCCTGGGCCTTCCACGTTTTGATTTCAGAGTCTGTTGTAGTGAGGATTTATTTTCTTCAGACAAATCTTTGGTCAGTCTCACTTTAGATTGACTTCCTGTAGGTCTACCTATAAGCATAAAGATCTTAACATTACAAAAATGGAAGATGCAGACGAAGAACCAACACCAGAACTGCTTTAAACAACTAACCTGCTGTGATTTGAGTTTGTTTAGATACCATTTCTGAATACTTCCACTGGCAACCTCTTTCTGTTTCCTCCTTCACATGAATTATATCAGAACATTCACTTTGCTTTTTTAATCCATTCCTGCCATATACTTTGACAAAAAATTGGGAACCCATATCGTACTTAAAAACAAGGAAGTCTCCATCCACTAAAGAGTGGTGCATTGCAAATTCTTTCCAGCCATCTTTAACTATCAAACTTGTTTCAGCTCTCGCTAGTTTGACATCCCAGAACTTTCCAGTATGATCTATAAGCTTAGCATTTCCAGTTGCACTGTTATTCAATCGCTCAACAAAAGCTGGTGGAAAGCTCTGAAAGATGAAGATGCCTTAATTTACTGTCATTACATTGCTAACCGACAAAATCTCTAATTCAAAAGTACAATAGAATATAACTTGTGTTCAAAAAAAAAAAAAACACTACAAGAAGCAAAATTCAAGTCTACTTCAGATTTGGTACATGTATTTCTCAGATTACCTGAAAATTCATGGAATTGAAGTTCAATTCATCGGTCAAACCGACCCAACAATTACATCACAACAAAAGCATAACTCTTTGATTATTCTGTCCACCATCGTTCATGAACAAAAAATTGCCCCTTCTTCATGAACCGAGAAAAGAGTTTTCTAGTTTTTCTTTATTTTTTAAAGTCGACAAGACAACACAAAAAAAAAAAAAGGAAATTAAAGGCAAACTTGATTGTAACTCAATTGGTACGACCATCATCTCCAGAAAACTGCAATATCTCAAGTTCAAATTCCAGTTGTAACCAATCAGGGAAAAAAAACTAAACGTAAAAGCATTCGGCTTTGAATAGCTACTCTGGTTTCTCGCACGCATTCAACTATCGCAGACGAATTATGGCACTAACAAGAGTGAAACGCTATGAATTTATCCAAATCCAGAATAGGGTGTGTGAGATAAGTACGAACCAGCTGGTTGGAGCTGATATCGGAGAGAAAAACTTTGAAGAACTCAATTGAGGAACGCTGCGTTTTGCTAGTTTTTACCATTTTCTCTCTTCTTTAACCTTCAAACCCTAATATGAGTAGTTGAGCAGCAGACCGGAGTGTTACGCGAAATCGGAAGCAAGACAAGTGTAGATATTGAATTTCCGTATCAGACAAAATGGAACTGAGCCGTGGCTGTCATAATAAGATCAGAAACCAAACTATCTAACCAAACATGGCAGCCATGTATTCTGTGAAATTCCAAACTTCTTGTCCGCTAGTCGGCGACATAAAATATTCGACTCGCTCTGTTGACTTTGGAAAAAAGCAAAGAATTTTGTTTTAGAAAGTTTGACTAATCTTTTTCAATTTTATGATTAAATAATATTTTCCCAATTTAAACTTGTATTAACTTTATGATTAAATTATTATTATTTTTGAACCAATGATTAATTATTATTATTATTATTATTAAATTAATTTTATTCCTAATTAAAGACTAATATTAATTGATTTATTATAATTATAATAAAAATTAGTATTTGATTGGAATAAAATTTATATAAATATTTGGATTGAAATATTATTATTTTTTATTTAAAAATTTAATATTTCAAATAAAATATATATTTTAGGAATATACAATTACACATTTTTATTTTTATCTTTTTCTTTTGCTAGGATATTTAGTATAATTACAGTTAATTATAAAAAAAATTCTTATAATTTTATATTAATTAATTATACATAAAAAATAATATCATTAATTACTATTATTTCATAACATCAAAAGAAATGCTTCCTGATTATGGTAACTCATTAGATATTATATCTCTTTATATCTCTTTCCATACCATGAATGAGAAGAAGAAATATTAATTTTTATATGAATCTGATCTGTTAGTATGATTATGAATTTGTCAATGATATAATTATATTACGATATAATGATATTAGGATATGTAAATGATACTGAAATACAAGCAGATGAACATCACAGCATCAAATACAAAACTGCAAATTAATAAAACATGCTAAGCTATGAAGGAGGTACTGATCACTTCCAACAGAGTGAGACAGAAGAGTAAGTCACTTAAGCTATTCAGATTCCATTTCTGAAAATGCAGACTTGTATCAGAGATTTCTCTCTGTCAATTAGCTCGAAGATGCAGACATCTCCCACTTGCAGCAATTGGTCTTTTACAAATTTCGACCAGCCACCGCGTATCCTGTG
Source organism: Dalechampia spathulata (assembly GCA_948192965.1). Taxonomy (NCBI): domain Eukaryota; kingdom Viridiplantae; phylum Streptophyta; class Magnoliopsida; order Malpighiales; family Euphorbiaceae; genus Dalechampia; species Dalechampia spathulata. The sequence goes on from CANYBF010190853.1 coordinate 44,187, forward strand.
AGTGGAGTTGCAAAATGCTGCTGACCATGTTGTTTCTCCAACCTGAAGAGTAATGCTTTCCTTCTGGTTTTTCATATGCCTTCCCACAAAAATCAGCGGTATATGCTGCACAGGGAACAGAAGGAGAGGAACTTGGAATATCTTTATGATATTATTGGAATATCAAAGAATCAATGCGAGTAATGCATGTCCTGACAAAACCTTATTGAAAGGACGAAAGATTAGACAAATGTAGTCAATGTCTTTGCGGATCTTACCACATAATGATTCAGATAAGTTGGCCGCATAACAACTTGGAAGAATGGATGCTTTGAGACAAATTTGCTGGCAGCTTCAGCAGCTGAAACAATCCTTGATGAACATGGAGGAGGATGTTCATCAGGCTGCCGTTCAACAAAATTCTTCTCTTGCCTAAATTGCTCATTTTCATCTGCAGTATGATTCCAATCAAGTAAAATGTTTCTTTTAAACAAATTTCTTCCTTGAGAATAGAATCAGTTTGGTTTATGAAAAAAAATGACTCACCCGAGCAGTTTCTATCTTCGGTAGCTTTGAATATAGAAACTTTAAACATGGCCTTCCCCACCAATTCAAAGACACATGCATCGTCTTCTTCCAAGCAGTTTTCTCGTGCAAAATCTGTCCAGCCTTTTGCAAATTTTGTTTTTCTTGGATTTTCCTCGTAAAGGCACTTGACCTGCCAACTTTTCATGGATGAAGTGTAGAGGATAGCATGATCTCCTGCGCTTCTCTTGAAATGCTCCCTGGCGAAGCATGCTGGTAGATTCTGCACATAGAATTTCAAATCAATTCATCAAATAAGATATTTTTTCCTTTATTTCAAGCATGAAAAGGTTATCAATTGGCATTACCAATCTTCTGGTAGAGTAGAGATACGACCATCGCATAGTGATAATGAAAAATGGATTCTTCGACTTGAAAAGTTTAGCTCTCTCCAGAGCATTAGCACTCGAGGATTCCTCCATCCCATCACCTTCTATTAAAAGTTCATCACTGTTAATCTTAGTAGTCATTCACTGCAATTATGATATAATGAATATTGATAATGTACGAGGTTTGAAAGTATCATTGAAGTGCCATACCTTCAATCTCTTCAATGGAAGAACATCTCCTTATATTTCTTCCGGATCTCAATGTTCGTAAGTTTGACGCTTCCGTAGGATTTCCAGTTCCATTGCTTCTTATCTTCTTTTTTGGTGGAGAACTGACCTCACAGGTTTTGACTCTCTCTATCAAGCTCTCTTGGAGGTTAGAATCTTGATTTCTGGGCTGGATAATTGGATAATCGATCTCCGTAGCAGTTGGATCATATATGAATATAGAAAATCTGGAATTTCCTTCATACCCAAAAAGCATCATTTGGTCAATCTTGATGGAGTAATAATCTACAAATCCTTGCCAGCCATAACGCAACCAAATACCATCATCACTCTTATCTAACACAATTTCCCACAATGCACCATTTCGATCCCTCACAACTATTGGGCTTGAGAGTTCATTTACATGCTTCCTCGCAAAACCTCTGGGGATCAGCTGTGATTAAATGAACACTAAAACTAATCAAGACCAGAACTTTTAAAATAGAAAATGGAAAAAATAGCAAACGACCCAAAACCCACACAGAAAAAACTTGGTGTTTGCAAGAATCAGACATGACAGACTTGCATGGAAGACATGAACTTTGTTCATTATCTAAAATTTCTCGCAGATTAAGTACATGCATTATAGTTGCTATTTCATGTGTAACAGCAAGAAATAGAAAAATCATAAAAATAAAAAGTGAATGTCTCTTACAAGTTTTTCATCTCTGATAGTTTCTTCATCAATGATCTTATAGAAATATGTTTTCTTATCCTTCCTGTTACGAGAACCCATCCTCTTAATGGAAATGACAGATCTTTTTTAGATGACAAGCAACTACTGGAGGTATGAGATGCGACCTAGCTGCGGCAGAGATTCGTGTGGAAATCGTTCAACAAAAGCTGGTGGAAAGCTCTGAAACATGAAGATGCCTTAAAAGCAAAATTCAAGTCCACTTCAGACTTGATACATGTATTTCTGAAATTACCTGCAAATTCACCGACCCAACAATCACATCACAACAAAAGCATAATCAAACACAACAAAAGCATAACTCTTTGATTTTTCTGTCAACCATCGGTCATGAACAAAAAATGCCCCTTCTTCATGAGGCGATAAAAGAGTTAAAGAAATCAATGGCAAACTTGATTATAACTCAATTGGTACGACCATCATCTCCAGAAACTGCAATATCTCAAGTTCAAATTCCAGTTGTAACCAATCAGGGAAAAAAACACTAAACGTAAAAGCATTCGGCTTTGAATTAATGTAAACAAATCACTGCAAAAGCTGGTACAGATGCCATGTTCAGAAAAGAACCAAGGAGGATCGTTAGTACTTGCGCAAGTAACTGCAAAAGCTTTTACAGTTGCCATATTTAGAAAAAGACCAAAAGAGGATCTTTACTTGCAGGAAAATCAAATAAATATTAATATTTTGAATATTAACCCCAAAAAATAATCAAAACTAGGGTTCTTCTTCATGGATGATTCGAGTTTTTACGAACATTTCAATTTAATTTCTCTGCTTTATTCATTTTTTCATTTTGATATCTAAATCTTTATTTTTAATTACATATTTAATAAAAATTTTAAAATTATTTTATTTAAATTGAAATATATTAAATGAATATTTAATTCAATTTGAATTATAAATTTTTAAAATTAATAAAAAATTTAATTTTAAATTTTAAAAAATTTCCAATAAATTTAATAACTAAAAGCCAACATTTCGCACCCAATCTACCCCCTAAAGTCAATTTAATAACTACTTTCACGGTACGATGTCGTTTTGTTTCCTCTTTTTTTTAAAACCCTAGTAAATTCCTCTTCGACGACCAAAGTCCAGCCTTCCTAAAACGCCATGCGCCATCTCTTAACCGCCGCCGGTCGACACTATCAGCACCGTTCTTTCGCCGGTGCCCTCATTCTTCATGTCCGCAGTTACAGAGCTTCAAAGAAATCTCCACCTCCACCACCACCGACGCCTCCAAAACCGCCTCAAAAACCACAGTCATTTACATTTCATGACGTCGTCTGGGAGGACCCGTTCAGCTGGATGTCGAAGTTAAATGATAAAGTGGCGATGCGTCACATGGATGTGTACATGGAACAAGAAGAGAAGTACATAGAGGCTGTGATGGCTGATACTGAAAAGCTTCAAAGCAAACTTCAATCGGAAATGGCTTCAAGGTTGCAATTTGACCTTTCTACTCCACCTGTTCGATGGGGCCCATGGTATAATATAAATGCATTGCCTTGAAATTCTGCTACATGCGTTTCTGTTTATGCAAGGAAAAACTTACGGGTGTTTTGATAATTAACAGAAAGTGATTTTCTTACAGGTTTTACTATAGAAGAGTTGACGAAGGCAAGCAATATCCAGTGCTATGTAGAAGATTGATTAGCTTAAATGAGGAGTTCATTTCTAATAAATCACCTGTTGGTGGATTTGATTTTACTTCTGGTAAAAAAATTGAACAGATACTTGTTGATTACAATCAAGAAGCTGAGAGATTTGGAGGTAGTGACAGTATCATAATTGAATTTAGGAAAAAAAAAAAAAAGATATGATTTTTGGTTGTTGGTTTGATATTTCAACTTGTTTTGTAGGTTATGCTTATGAAGAATTATCTGAAGTATCACCTGATCATAAGTTTCTTGCATATACTATGTATGATAAGGATAATGATTGGTTTAGATTATCTGTGAGGAATTTGAATTCTGGTGCATTATGTAGCAAGCCTCAAGCTGATAGGGTTTCTAATTTGGCTTGGGCAAAAAATGGCCAGGCATTGCTTTACGTCGTTACTGATCAATATAAGAGGCCTTGTCGGTAAGCATTTTCTATCATTTCATGTTTCTCATTGTTGTGATCTTTCTTGGATTCAATAGAGTAAAACTTGGTCTTTAACTTTTATGGTCAGGTTATATTGTAGCATGATTGGATCAACTGACGATGCTGTTTTGCTTTTAGATGAACCAAATGACAATGTTGCCATTAATATTAGACATACTAAAGATTTTCACTTTGTGACTGTCAATACATTTTCGACTACAAATTCAAAGGTATTTCTTTCTGAACAATTCCTGTGCTGGACCATTATTCTTTCTTGAAATTAATCTCATTTGAAATGATAAAAATTGTGGCCATGTTTTCACAGGTATTACTTTCAGATATTTCTTTCCGCTTGACTTGTTTCTGAAATTGATCTCACTTTCAAAAATGGCTATCAATCATGACCATGTTTTAGGTCTTTCTGATAAATGCAGCTGATCCGTTGTCTGGTATGACACTAGTCTGGGAGTGTGAAGCTCAAGCTCATTGCATTATTGAGCATCATCAAGGATACCTTTATTTATTCACCGATGCTGCCAAGGAGGGCCAGCCAGTTGATCATCACTATCTTCTTTGTAGTCCTGTTGATTCCTCTTTTGGTCCAAGAAACTGGAAGGTTGGTGGGCTATTTATTTTTACAAGCAGTTATCTGTCCTTGATTCCCTATGAACAAGGATTTTTTATTTCATTTGGAAGTTATGTGCTTGCTGCATTATTTTTTGTATCTTTCTGATTTTCATTAATAATAGATTATGGATAATGCATAGAAGAAACCTTTTTGTTTAATGATCTCGTCATTTTTAGTACATCATAGTTCCCGTATCTTACATTGATCAATCTTCTTTTTATTGCAGAGTGTATTTGATAATGACCAAGTTTTGAATATTGTGGATGTTGATTTTTGTGATACACATATGGCATTAATTTTAAGGGAAGGTAGGAACTTTAGACTCTGTTCAGTTCCTCTGTCTTTGCCTGATGGTAAGGTGAGAACACAAACACCATAACCTTATGTGAAGTTGAGTAAAGGTGGGAACAACTTCACTACCACTAACTTATCTAATACAGCTTTTTTTTTTTTTTTTGCTTATTTCAGAAATCTTTTAATCTGGAAGAGCTTAAACCTAGGTTCCTGCCCCTTCCAAAATATGTTTCCCAAATTTCACCAGGAGCTAATTATGACTACTACTCATCAACCTTGCGCTTTACAATATCATCACCAGTGGTATGAGTCACTCTGACCTTCAATAAATTGTTTAAAATGCTTCTGTGGTATGTTACATTTATAGTTCATATACCCTGCTTTACTGATCACATATTTTTCACATTGATCCTGATTTAGATATGATGGTTGGAAAACATAATGGATACTTATCTCAACGAGTTTCTTTCAACGTTCAATTACTGTTTGTGGCACCATGTACACTACCTTTTGCCTTCTGAACTGTATTTTGACCTTGACTTGGAAGATTGCTGTGAAATAATTGTTAAGTGTCTAGATTCTGAGATTTTAAACCCAGGCATGATTTTGCTTTTCACTGACCAAGTTGGTGTCATTTATTATCTCATATAGAAGGAAATTTTCCAAATCTCAGTTACCGGGAGGAAGAAAATTTATTTGACAATCATCTGAGCCACATGCATCTTTTTATCTGTGTGCTTTTGTTTCCTTGTCCCATTTGTTTTTTTGTAGGTGCGAGTCTCTAGTCACAACTCACAAGCATGTTTCCAAAACTCTTACAGATGCCAGATGCTGTAGTAGATTACGACCTATCAAATGGGAAGTGGAACATTATTCAACAACAAAACATGCTTTATGAAAGGACTAAAATATTGTATGGTGCAGCCTCCCCTGCAAGCACCACCAGCAGATCCTCTAAAGATATAAACTTTGGTTATTCAAATGAAGTGAAATCTGAAGATGAGAACTTGTGGAATGACCTTTCTGATTTTTATGCTTGTGAATATTATGATGTCTCTTCTCATGATGGAGTTTTGGTTCCTTTAACTGTTATATACTCACGGAAAAATAAGCCTGTAAATCAGAACCCTGGATTGCTTCATGGCCATGGAGCTTATGGTGAGCTACTTGACAAACGATGGCGTAGTGAGTTGAAAAGCCTTCTTGATCGTGGTTGGGTTATTGCATATGCTGATGTCAGGTTTGTTTCACCAGCATTATACTTTCCTGTTCTGCTTATGCATTTGTTTTGATCTCATGTTATAACACGGTTTTCATTTGCTTATTGATTTTGAAATTCTAACCTAATAGATACTGAACTGACTGGTATGTAGAGGTGGAGGTGGTCAGGGTAAGCATTGGCATTATAATGGCAGACAGTCGAAGAAACTTAATTCCATAAAAGATTTCATCTCTTGTGCAAAATTTCTTGTTGAAAATGAAATTGTTCAAGAAAAGAAGCTCGCTGGCTGGGGATACAGCGCTGGAGGACTTCTGGTTGCATCAGCCATAAATCGTTGTCCAGATTTATTCCGTGCTGCAGTTTTGAAGGTACTTATTAATCTGTATGTCGACATTTTTATTTCTCTCGTACTTTGGCATTAGCATGAACCTATGAATGTGAAGGTCCACTGATGTAATTAAAGATATTTTTCCATCTCTTAGTTTGTTGATATTTTAACCTAAATGAAACATAGCTACTTTTATACTTTCTTTATCTGCTTCAGGTTCCCTGTCTGGATCCTACCAACACCCTTCTCTACCCCATGTTACCCCTTACAGCTGCAGACTTCGAAGAGTTTGGATACCCTGGGGACATTAATGACTTTCATGCCATAAGGGAATATTCTCCCTATGACAACATTCAAAAGGATATTCTTTACCCTGCTGTGCTGATAACCTCATCTTTTAACACTCGGTAATTACTTGACATATTCCATTTTGTATCTTTGAAATGAATGGTCTGTTGATATCTTTCTTACAAGTATGGTGTTAATGAATATCATGCCCGTTGAATGTTTTAGTTTTGGGGTTTGGGAAGCAGCAAAATGGGTTGCAAGAGTTCGTGATTGTGCTATCTACGATCCAAGCCGTCCAATTCTACTTAATTTAACAACAGACATTGTGGAAGAAAACAGATACCTGCAGTGCAAGGAGTCGGCAACGGAAACTGCATTTCTTATTAAGATGATGGAATCATGAGTTTGATATTTCCATTAGTTCCTGTTCCATCATCCCAACCTTGAATCTATTTTGATATCTATCTCAGAAACCAAGTGGAAGAATCAAATCAACTTCAGTAATGACAATTTTTAAGATTTGGACCATCCTTTAATTGCCACTGAAAAATGATCCAATGGGGAAGCTAAGGAGAGGATATGCCACTTATCCCCACTCAAACAAGTATGCAAGTCGCATTCGATGGTTATGGTGTTCTATGAGTCAGTGGGGAAAATGGCTTCTGCGTGGCCATTTAATGTAAGCTGAAGCAGCCAATGAAATCAGAACACGAAAGCAGGTCTCCTCCAATTGCTGTTAATGATTAATTGAATTGCTTTGTCATTCTGAGATTATTAGTTTGTTGACATCGTATAATATATCAATTTATGTTAGCATACTATGGTTCTAAGCTCAATAATTAACATAAGATCATATTCTGATTGAGGTGAAATGTAGAAGTGTCATATTCTGATTGGTGATTATGACGTGTAAGATCTTCAAGCCAATCACCTTCAACTGGCTAGAATTTGTTTACAGATGGTTCACCGTCACCACTCACCACATAAAGTTCTACGGTAGCATGTCAGACATGGAGCCATCATTCAATATATTAATATGATCTTCCAGATAATGCAGAAGATATATAATTTGAAATATTACTGGCAGTGAAGGGTAGAGGATCCCTTATTTTATATCAAGAAAAGCAGGTTTTGATAATCATTATCCGGCTTTTAGAAAAGAAATCTGCAGTGCCATGCCCAACTTAACTTTATAAAATGGATTTTCAAACATGGAACTGTTATTCAATATCATTAATTCTATCTCTTAGATGGTGCAGAAGATCTATCATTTGAAATAGAATAACCTTTTTGGTAATGGAGGGTTGAGGATCTGTGGTTCTGTATCTTTTTGCAAGGAAAACAGATAAAAGCAGGTTTTGATAATCATTATCTGTTCTTTTAAAAAGAAATACCCATTGCCATGGCCAACTCAACTTCTTTTAGAAAAGAGAGAGCCAGTCAAGTTACAAAAACAAAATCATAAAGAAAAGAGAATGAATGCATTCACAAACACTTGCATTCCATGGGAAACAAACCTCAATGGGTATGGCCCAAATAGGAAAAGACACCTCCAAATCTATTTTTACATCAGCCTATCTATAATGAGCTTTGCATAATGCAAGTGGAATATCTATTTTCCTGTTAACCATCAAATCACTGTTCCCTTGGCATGATTTCCCCACTCTACTTTACAAAGGAATAAACAGTCTTTCTTTTAGCTGGCTTGGAATTAGAATGTCAGCAAAAGAAATCTCAGGATCAAAGAATAAAACATTCTATTTGGTGAAAAGAGAGGATGTTAAATATATATACACATATATATTGCATTCAAAGACAGGACATTGCGAACTGTTTGTTATTGTCCGAACTCACCATGCAATTTCCAATCAAATGGGCCAAAAAACCTTTAATTATAGACTACAATAGGCAAAATGAGTGATGATCTTTTTTGGGTCCACTAACATGAGCAAGAAAGCTTGATTTTTGTATGCAAGAGGAAATGCAGAATGAGAAGGGTGAAAGTCCTGTCCAAATGAATCTGCATTATAAACATAACTTCCTGAATTGATACAAAGTTTAGTGCCACCCTCTACAAGAACTCCAATGGAGAAAGGCCAAATTAACAATTAAAAAAATATCAAGCAAACAAGAATAAACAAAAAAATTCACCCTTTGTATCAAAAGAGTCTCGAGGAAGAGCAAAAGAATCGGGCCGCTGAGACCTTTTGATCTTTTCTCCAGCTTTTGATCTTCAGCTCAGACTCTCAGATTTGTACTCTCAACTAAGTTTCCACGCCCATAAGCATCCAGTTTTTCAACCTGGAAATGTACTTTTGATGGTTATCCTGGAATTTACAACTCTGATCCCTCTTCAACTGTTGGCAAAGTGTCATCTTTGATAAATGAAGGATTCAGAAACTTTGAAACGAATGCCCATAATTTGTAAACATCCTCAAAGTTGGTTAGAAATCCCAGAGATGCAGTGACAACCTCCACCCTTACAAACTGACTTTTTCCATCATAACGCCCATTTTCCATAGGCCTGCAAAGCGTAGTATCTTCGAGGTTCGAAGAACCGCGCTGCTGTTTTGTACCATCCAGAATCCGTATGTGATTAAGAATACCAATTCCTAGAGAAATACCTTCTCTGTCAGCCAGCTTCTGAACAACTTCCGGATTTATAAATCCATGGTTCCTGTCTCGAATGTTGAAAGCCACAGCAGCACCCCTCTCATATTTTATTTTCGGGCCGAAAATGTGAACAAGAGGGATTATTACTTCTCCATCAGGATTTGGTAACCTTAGTTGGAGCAGTGAGGTCACGAGCCAATTTATCAGAAACCGCAACCTGAGTGTAGTCTTATTCAGACCCAACATGTTCACATGATCCAAATGTTTGCAAATTATCTCAGGCTCCCTCCTATCCAATTCTTGCCCATCACCATATTCCTCTTCACTAGCATAATCTTCTTCGTCATCAAAGCTTGTTGCAGAAATTTCTCCTGGTTCATACGTATTGCTTAGACATTCTTTACGGTTATCCTCCATGCTAAATGACACCCTTCGACCCCTGCTTGGATCGTCATTCTCTTCCAATCCAAAAAATCTACCACCACCATATCTATGGCCCTCCCTTCTTCCCAACAGCCTGAATTCACCTTCAGTTTCTCTTCTAATAGCACTCTCCTTCATCTCTGGCCCAATTCCAGACGTAGAGCCATGTGCTAAGTTATGACGCTCAACAGAATGGGATTTATTTACAGAACTAACTGTGAGTGGGTCGCTGGTTCCAGGTTCTTCCTCAATCTCATGAATGTGACCCTTCCAATTATCTCGACGCGTGCAGTTTGTTTCTGTCAACTCTTCTTGTTCAGGGACCTCTTTCACCTGGTCCAATTCCTGTGAAACACACATAACAGCGGCATCAAATGAAAGGACATTATGGTCATCAGCTGACCCAACAGTTTGCCTCCTATCATACATCGGACTGCCATATATCATTGATGTATGTTTTGGGGAGACTCGCTTGTGGTTCTTCTTGCCAGAAAACCAAAAAGGTGGCGAAGGAGAAGCCAATTTCTGCTTGTGCTGACCATCTGCATCTGATGCCAACGGACTCTGACCCAAATCAATCCATAATGAGTTGTCCGATGATTCATCTTCACTAAAGACTGGGCTCTTCATCACTTCCCCCACTGAAATGCTCTCAGTTTCTTCAAAGATAGTGCTTGTCCCATCTCTATCAGAACTGTTGTCCTGTTCCATCTCCGTCTCAAATACATCCCTCACCTGAGCAGATGTGAATGCACCAGAAAAGGCTGGCAACTGTGACCCTGGGCGAACTTCTGTAGTTGTTTCACCATTCACAGCAACTTCATCGTCATCCATACCAACTAGTCTGTCCAGACCATCCACAGAATCACTTAAATACATAGGATATTCAGGTGTGATCTTTACCATTCCAGACCCTGTACTCCCTGACTGATTCTGGAGGCTCCCCATCACAGATTTCTTGATAAGAAGACATCCGAAACCAGTTGGGTCATACCCAAATACTCTGTAAAATGAAGTAATAATGAAATCAGGCCGAAACAATGATAAACCCAGCGAATCCATATCTTTGGGACCCAGTGAACCAGCATCGAGCAAAACATGCCAGTTGTTTTGCTGCGCTAGTGCCATCCATTGGTATGAATACTTGGCCCCTGTAACTCTTGACTGCACTGGAAACACAAACAAACCAACTGCCGAATCTTTCTTCCTCCTCTTCTTACTTGAGATTTGCTTTCTCAAATCAGTGGAACATAGTTTCAGAGTAGGCCATTTGAACCAAGCACTATTGACTTTTGCACCTTTTTCTTTAGCACTTTGAGCCATCCAACTCACAGATTGGCTTTCGTGATCGAACATAGTCAATAACTTCTTGTTGGTATGAAAAGGATATGATTCTGCTAGCAATTTAAAAGCAGATCCTCTGCTAACAGTAAAAACAAGGCCATATTCATGCTCAGGGATGTTCAAATAATCCATAATCCTAGCCTTGATATCATGTTCCACAGTGCCTCTCTCAGCGCCACCATAAAGAGCATGATTGCTCAAATTTGCAGTAATCTCCGACAAGCTGAACGTAGAAGACTCCCAATAATGCAGAGTCTGAAGATAGGAGAAAAGCCCAAATCCACAATAATCAAGGCATACCTTTGGAGATAAATGTGCATACTCATCTGATCTAAGCTGGTCGATCTTCTCTGAAGACTGGTACTTTGGGTACATCGTGAGGAACTTGGAAAATGCCTCATGGAGATCAGGTATGGAATCGTCAGACTCAAATATCCGGTCGGCAGCAAGAGCAGTGGCACGCAGAAATTCGCGTTGGGCATGAAGTCTAGCTAGGGATCTTGATCTCCCAAGGCTTTCGTCTTGGTTTCCACCTGCCTCGGACTCCATATCTTGAGATTTGAAGAGAGACCCATTTTCAGATGCTTCTTCAAGAGCCTCCCTGAGCTTGTGTTCTTGCAGTTTCCGGAGAATTGATGGGTTTCTCTTTATTTCAAGATTAGACTCGGACCCATCTTTTTTCCTGCTCTTCTTGTCCAAGATTAGAGCAGCACAATGGGATATAGGTTTCCACAGTGAAAGATGCATCAAAGCTTTTGACTTTCCAACCAACCTGATAAAGAACCAAAAGAGCAATCCCTAGCTGAAGGCTAAAGAGTTTATCCCATCAAATTACTTCAGCAAGAGTTTATCCCTAGCTGAAGGCTAAAGAACAAATTACTTCAGCAAGAGTTTATCCCATCAAAGAGCAAAAAAAGGGAAGCTCAGTAGCAAAGTTTTAAAACCTAGAAAGAAAAAATTTCTCGACTCAAACCCAGATTAGGAAAGCACAAAAACTAGGATTTCTGCAAAAAGATTAACCCAACAGAACGAAATAGTAATTCAAAGAAACTACTCAAGAAGATAAGAACTTCGAAAAACGCATTTACATGAAAGACCAGCATAAAATTAAAAAAAAAACCCAGAATTCAATTGATTTAAATCAGAACACCATTCCGTTTGAACCAAAAAAAAATCCTGGAAAAAAAAACCATGAAAGACAGACAGAGGGAGAGAGTCAAACCCTAGAACCCAAAACCCAGATCCCTAAATTCAGCAAAGAAACCAACATCAAGCAGGGACTTTGAAAGGGAAAAGCAAAGAATAAGAAAACCAAAGACCATCAAATTCCTGTATGAAGGGGAGGAGTCAAGACTCCATTAAACCACAAACAGAGAGAGCATAAAAATGAAAGAAAGAAAATGGGTTCTGTCCCTTGACTGCAGCTAAAAAAAAATTCAAAAAAAAGGAACCCAAAAAACAAAAAAAAGAAAAGCAAAAGAAACCACTCTCCACGTCAAAAGCTCATATTTTTCATTTGTGGACTGACAGTAAGATCCAAAACAGATACCCAAATAAACAGTGAGAAAGGTCTTTGACTTTGGCAATCCAAATGCATAGCAACTGCCGCTTGTTTCTTTCTTTTTTCATTTTAATTTATTTAATAATCATTCAATTTAATATAAAAAGAAATTCTAAACAATAATATTAAAACTTTATAATTTGATTTTTTATTTTTAATTTTTATAGAATTAAAGTCAAATTATTAGCTACCCTACAAATGCAAAACTCTGGATTGACTTTCAAAGAAAACAAGTGGTTTTTTTTTTTTTTTGCTTTAATTGCTTGTTTCTTGAATGTTCTGTTATAATGGTTGTTTCTTGAATGTTTTGTGCTTTCATGATAATATCTGATTATATTAATTAATGAACATATTATTATTATTTAATTCAAACTTCAATGACATGAACAAGCAATCATCAATAGGCAAGGCCACAGGTTTCTTGACAAGAGCTGGTTTCTTCCATCCAATAGATTTGCAGGAGAACAGTACCCTTGGTTGACAAATCAGAAGATGATTGCTTGCATTGCATGTTTCACAAGTCTGTTCTTTTATTGCCTATTCTATTCCAAGTTTTATTATTAATGACAAGTTAGTATCATCAAGATCATGCCATGATGTGGGTTAATTCTGGTTTGTTCTCGACAGTTATCAATGGTGAAGCAGTGAATGATTGAAGCCTGCTCGTATATTACTTTTCTGCTAGCTACGTAATAACAATGTGATTCTGGACTGCGTCTTTGGAATAAATTATCTGTCGTTTTCATTGGGATGAGTAGACCAGACGGTGGCCATTTATACAACTTCTCAGTCAAGTGTAGCTTATTCTTAACAACACGACAATGGAACTATCAGAACATATTGCCAGTTAAAAAGATAAGGCAGAAACTTGAGTAACAAGGGCTGATCCTGCAGCTTGATAGGCTTGGAATTTGGGAAAGCAGTAAAAGAGGTTGCACGGGTTTCTGATGGTGCTATTTATGACCCTAACCGTCAGATATATATATATACACACACACAACACGCATACATACTGCTTAATTTAATACTCGCAGTGCTGTTGCAGACGGTAAAAACTTGCAGTGCAAGTTTCACATAAAAAATCCCAGAAAAATTATTATATTTAAAACACCATTTTCATATAATGTTTTGATATTGAGATCGTTATCAGGCTTGTTTATAAACATTGTGAAGCTGAAGCTGCCAATCCTGCTGCAAGTTTGTAAAATATTCAAGTCAGGCTTGGAGATGGGTTGCTTTCTGAAACTGAGATTATTGTTAGTTTGCTACTTGTATAATCAATGTCAGTCCCATCGCTTATTACACACAATAGAAGTTTATTTTTGATACAGAAGGTACTGGTAATAAACTTGTACATTTTCAAGATATTACCCAGACGATTTCAGAAGCGTTTTAAAAGTGATGTAATGGGTTACTCGTTAATGTTTCTGGCATGAAAATCTTTAATTGGATGGAGTTAATAAGAGCATCAACTGGCTGAGATTTATCAAAGATGGACAGACACCTCATAAGATGACGTTGCTTGCAGACAACCTCCCCCACAAAAAGCACAGGGAGTAGTTTGTCAAACATGACAACAATTATTTCATTTTTATATAGATCAATCTTTTTAGATAATGCACGCAAGAATTTCCATTTGAAATAGTAGCTGCCCATTATTGCAAATGAAGGGCAAGAGATGTCTTGTTTTATATGATTGTAGTTTTGCTAAGGAGAAAAAAGAAAGCAGGTTTTGATAATCATTATCTGGCTTTTCAAAAAGAAAGTTGTTTGCAGTCCCATGACCGACTCAACTTTATATAAAGAAAGAATCCGGTCAAATTCTCCTGGAACATATATATATAGAGAGAGAGAGAGAGAGAAAGAGATGTACATGGACAGGTATTTCCATGGCAAGGGAAACTGAATGGCTACAGAGAAAAGGGAAAAACGAGTTTAATCCCTTTTCACATCAGCCTTAACTATGATGCGCCTTGGACGATGCAAATGGAATAAATATTCTCAAGTTAACATCAAAAAGTTCATCTCTTTGCAGTCCTACTTAGCTGTCTTGAAATAAAGGTTTGTTGGCAAAACATCTTCGGCCGTCTCCATTGTCTAAATCAAGAAAATGACACCATTTACTGTCAAAGACTTGAACATAGGACCTGGCTTCTGATCTCAACCAACATAAATCAGACCAAAGAAGTTGGTAATAGAACTCTTTGTTATTGACTTTTAGCCTAAAGCTTAAACAGTGATTGCAGATGAAATGTGCGGTTAACGGAAAGAATGCAGCATAATAATGGGATGAGCAAAACAAGTGTCTTCCTGCCACTAAATTGTATTATAGACTGCAACAGGCAAAATAAGGTCAAGTTTTCATTTTCTTTTTACAGAAGCAAGAAAATTTGATTTTGTATAGAACAAAAGCAGAAGGTTCGAGTAGTGAAAGTCCTGCCTTTCTCCACATGAATCTGCTTTGTCAAACATAACTTCCCGAGATAATACAAATTCTAATGCCCACCCTCTACAAGAGCCCCATAGGAGAAAGGGAAATTAAGAAGGAAAAGAAAAAATCAATCAAACAAGAATTAACAAATTCATCCATTGATCAAAGAGTCTTGAGGGAAGAGCACGGAAACCTTCTCATCTTTCCTCTAGCTTTGGATCTTCAACTCTGACTCTCAGATTTGTACTCTTGCTGATAATTCATGCCCACAACCAACCATTTGTTTCTTCCTGGAAATATACTTTTGACAAATTATCCTGGAATTCAGGATTCTGACCCCTCTTCAACTGTTGGAAGACAACCATCTTTGACAAAAGCTGGATTAAGAAACTTGGAAACAAATGCCCATAATTTGTAAACATCTTCAAAGTTGGTGAGAAATCCAAGAGATGCAGTAACAACCTCAACCCTTATGAAATCAGTTTTCCCATTATGATACCCGTTTTCCATAGGCCTGCACAGAGTAGTATCTTCAAGATTCAAAGCACCTCGCTGCTGTTTCGGGCTATCCAATATTCGTATGTGACTAAGAAAACCAATTCCCAGAGAGATACCTTCTCTTTCAGCCAGCTTCTGGACAACCTCCGGATTTACAAGCCCTCGGTTTCTGTCTCTAATATTGAAGGCCACAGCTGCACCTCTCTCATATTTTATCTTTGGGCCAAAGATGTGAACAAGCGGCACTCTTCCTTCCCCATCTGGATTGGGTAACCTTAGTTGAAGCAGTGAGGTCACAAGCCAATTGACTAAAAACCGCAACCTCAGTGTGGTTTTATTCAAACCCAACATGTTCACATGATCCAAATGATTGCAAATTATCTCGGGCTCCCTCCTATCCCATTCTTGTCCATCACCATATTCCCCATCACTGGCATATTCTTCATCGTCAAAGCTGGTTACAGAAATTTCTCCTGGTTCAAGAGTATGGCTCAGACGTTCTTTACGGTTGTCCTCCATGCTAAATGACACTCTTCTTCCCCTGCTTGGATGTTCATTCTCCTCCAACCCAAAAAATCTTCCACCACCGTATCTATTTCCTTCCCTTCTTCCCAATAGCCTGAATTCACCTTCTGTTTCCCTCCTTATGGCGCTCTCCTTCAATTCTGGACCATTTGCAGATATTGTGCCATTTTCTAAGCTACGCTCAACAGCTAGGGATTTATTTCTGACAGAATTTGACACAGAACTAACCGCAAGTGGATCGCTGGTTCCAGGTTCTTCCTCTATCTCATGAATGTAGCCCTTCCTGCTCCTTCGTGGGGTGTAGTTTGTTTCTGTGAACTGTTCCTCTTCAGGAACTTCTTTCACACGGTCCAATTCCTGTGAAACAGACATAACCGCAGCATCAAATGAGAGCACATGATGGTCATCATGTGGCACCCCCTTATCATATAGTGGACTGCCATATATCTTAGATGTTGGTTTTGGAGAGAGTCGCTTGTGGTTCTTCTTGCCAGAAAACCAGAAAGGTGGCAGAGGAGAAGCCAATCTATGTTTGTGGTGACCACCTGCATCCGATCCTAATGGACTCTGACCCAAATCAATCCAGAATGAATTGTCAGATGATTCATCTTCACTAAAAACCGGGCTCTTCATCACTTCTCCAACTGAGATGCTCTCAGTCTCTTCAAATATAGTGCTCGTTCCATCCCTGTCAGAAACATTATCGTGTTCCATCTCGGTCTCAAAGACATCCCTCACCTGAGCAGATGTAAATGCACCAGAAAAGGCAGGTAGCTGTGACCCTGGGCGAATTTCTGTAGCAGTTTCACCATTCCCGGCAACTTCATCGTCGTCAATGCCACCTAGTCTGTCGAGACCATCCACTGAATCACTTAAATACATGGGATATTCAGGTGTGATCTTTACCATTCCAGACCCTGTACTCCCAGACTGATTCTGAAGGCTTCCTATCACAGATTTTTTGATAAGAAGACACCCAAAACCAGTTGGGTCATACCCAAATACTCTGTAAAACGAAGTAATGATGAAATCAGGCCGAAACAATGACAAACCCAGAGAATCCATATCTTTGGGACCCAGTGAACCAGCATCGAGCAAGACATGCCAGTTGTTTTGCTGCGCTAGTGCCATCCATTGGTACGAATACTTGGCCCCTGTAACTCTCGACTGCACTGGAAACACAAACAAGCCAACTGCTGAATCCTTCTTCCTCCTCTTCTTACTTGCGATTTGCTTTCTCAAATCAGTGGAACATAGTTTCAGAGTAGGCCATTTGAACCAAGCGCTATGAACTTTGGCACCTTTTGCTTTAGCACTTTGAGCCATCCAACTCACAGATTGGCTCTCGTAATCAAACATAGTCAACAACTTCTTATTGGTATGAAAAGGATATGATTCTGCTAACAATTTAAATGCCGATCCTCTACTAACAGTAAAAACAAGGCCATACTCATGCTCGGGGATGTTTAAATAATCCATAATTCTAGATTTTATATCATGTTCCACGGTGCCTCTCTCAGCACCACCATAAAGAGCATGATTGCTCAAATTTGCGGTAATCTCGGATAAGCTAAACGTAGAAGACTCCCAATCATGCAGAGTCTGAAGATATGAGAAAAGCCCAAAACCACAATAATCAAGGCATACCTTTGGAGACAAATGTACATATTCATCTGACCTAAGCTGATCAACCTTCTCTGAAGATTGATACTTTGGGTACATTGTGAGGAACTTTGAGAATGCCTCATGGAGTTCAGGTATGGAATCTTCAGACTCGAATATCCGGTCGGCAGCTAGGGCAGTCGCTCGCAAGAATTCGCGCTGGGCGTGGAGCCTTGCTAGGGATCTTGATCTACCAAGGCTCTCATCTTGGTTTCCAACTGCCTCAGACTCCATATCTTGAGATTTGAAGAGAGACCCATCTTCAGATGCTTCTTCAAGAGCCTCCCTGAGCTTGTGTTCTTGGAGTTTCCTGAGAATTGATGGGTTTCTCTTTATTTCAAAATTAGATTCGGACCCATCTTTTTTCCTGCTCTTCTTGTCCAAGATTAGAGCAGCACAATGAGATATAGGCTTCCACAGTGACAGATGCATCAAAGCTTTTGACTTCTGCTACCAATCTGATAAAGAACCAGGAAAGCAATACCTAGCTCAAGACGGGAAAAAAAACAGTGAAGTTCAGCAAGAGTTTAGCCCATCACAGAGCCAAAATGGAAGCTCAGTAGCAAAGTATTAAAAACCAGGTGATATATAACAAGGAAGAGATATTCTTGACTCCAAACCCAGATCAAGAAAGCACAAATCCTGAAAAAAAATGAAGAACTGAAAGAGGAAGTTACAGAAACTACAGAAAAAAGATCTGAGCTTTCAGAAAAAATCAGGGAAGTAAACCACAGAAAATGATAACCCAGAACTGAATTTACTCAATTCAAAAGGTCAAAACTCCTAGAAGCAAATCTTGGAAGAAACCCATAAAAGACAGACAGACAAACAAGAGAGATGGAGTCAAACCCTAGAACCCAAAACCCAGATCCCTAAACTTTGGCAAAGAAATTTACTGAAATCCAGCAAGAAACTCAAACCCAAAAAAAAAAAAAAACAAGGCCAAAAGAAGGAAGTGGAAATGGTTTCAAACTAGCTAAAGGATGAGTAAAAATAGAAAAGATTCAAAGAAGAGAAGTCAAGACTCCATTAGACACAAGCTGAGAGAGCTCAAAAGATTAACAACAAAAAGAAGCAATCTTGCTTTATTTTTTCCAAAAAAAAAATCTCTCTCTCTTGAGACTGGAGCTTAAAAAAAATTAAAATAAAAGCAAATCAATCCACTCTCCACATCAAAATATTCAATATTTTAGTTTTGTGGACTAACAGTAAATCCAAAACAAGGACATGATAAACAGTGAGAAAGGTCATTGACTTTAGCAAACCAGATGTATTGCCACTGCAACTGCTCTTATATATATACAATTATATTTTCTTTATTCTAATCCCATAATTAATTAATTAATTAATATTATTATGTTCAATTTATGAGTTTTAAATTTTTAATATATAATTTTTTTATTTTAATAATTTAAAAATAGAGTATGTGCTGTGTGGGACCCATCAAACCCTTTTTCTTTCTAGTGGTCTAATAGCTAAAAGTCAAAATAATCAGCTTAGCTTGTAAAAGCTGTTTTCTGTCTAAAATGGAAAAAAGGAAATTTGATTATTTCTTTTTTACTATCCAATTTAAAAAATTTCCCTCCATTTTCTAAACTCTTAATTTACTTTTAAATTTCTCTGCTTTTAATGCTTTTCATACAAAATATTTATGGAACATTTATATAATCAAATTTCTCTTGTTTTATTATTTTAAATTAAAGTGATATTTTCTCACTAAATTACTACTCTAAAAAGGTTCTTTATTTATTTTGACATAATTATAAAAATCTTCTATTTAATTTTTGTTTACAATAATATTAAAAAAAATTTCTACTAGGATGTGATTCAAGTAAATCAAATGAAAATCGATAAGTATGTGTATATATAATTGATAAAAATAAAAAATAATTGTTGATGGTATACAGAGTAAGAATAAATATAAAGGTATATGAATGAATTAATCTAACATTTGAATAAGATGAATCTTATAATCGTATAAAAATAAATTAAATAAGTAAATAATTTTAAAATTATATAAATATAAGATTATATAATTAAAAATTATTTAAAAGATTTGATTTATATTATTACACTAAGAAAATATATATTATTTTTTTAGCATTTATTAAATAAGAGCATTATAATATTTTTTTACATTAAATTTATAATAAATCTTGCTCATATTTATGTTGAACTATTAAAAATGTTATTTTTTTTATAATTTATTAAAAAAAACCCTCATATTTTAAACAATTTTTCTGTGTAAAATATTTTTGAAAAGTTGTCTATTATTTTGGCACATGATGGACATGGAGTTAATTAAGGAGAGGCCCTAAAGTTATAAGGTAGTTAGATATTTACTAGGAGTGGCTATTGGATCCTGGTTGTAGTAGGTGGTAGGTGTTATGGGGCTTGGCAAAATATGGATAAATTATATAATTTAATTTTTTAAATTACTGAATTGATTTGATTTAATTTAATTGAGAATATTTTCCATGTGGAAATTAATTTAATGCTTAAATCGATTTTTTTTTTTATTTTTGTCATCAAAATAGAATAAAATCTTTTTCTGACAATAACTAATTATAAAAAGCTTAATAAATGAGAAAGATGATGAAATAATTTGATATTGTTTAATGGCATCTTATCGAATCTAATTTTTTGAGCCTATCACAATAACAAGACATGCTATTGGTCAACTTCTAGATGTGATTATGATAATTATTTATTTATATATTGAGATAAATTATTTGATTTATTATTATTATTATTAGTGATTTCCCTGATTAACTAATGTATCAAAAGATGCTAAGCATAATTAATATATAATTCAATAACCCAATCACCTCCCCTACTTGTTATTATTATTATTATTATTATTATATATATACATATATTTGTTTGTGGTGGTCATGACATGGATATTAAAGTTGGTAGGTGATGTGGGGAAACTCCTGTCCCTAACATGTTTACATGATTTTTATCTTTTACTGACTGAATTTTGGGTTGTATTTATTTTATTTCTTGAGTTGATTTTCATCATTGTTTTCCAAGAGGTGATGCCCTTGTCCTAAGGGTCCCCACATCCCGACCTGATAATTTGTGAAGGAGATTAATCACTGTATCCAGTGGCCTCCTAGATAGGGATCTGAGGTCTTGGTGCCCACAAGGAGCCCACCCAAAGAGTGTAACTCTCACACTACGACTGCTAAGACTCAAACCATAAATTCTTGATTTCCAACACCCACTCGAGTACCAACTAGGTTACATCCGTGCGGGTTTGATTTTCATCCTAACTCCCTTCAGTTTCTTTCTTATTTATAATATTTAACATTTTAATTTGAATTGATAAATTTTTTTAAAAAATATCCACATCGTTATTATTGTGAACATATTATTAATAATATAATAAACATGTAAAAAACCCATATTAATTAATATAATATAAGATCTGAAATTGGATATGGTAAATGGAGATGATAACCCACCCAAGAAAATGTAATGACATATCAGAAATAATTTGTAGGTATCGAAAGACACAGAATCCCAGAAGTTTCCTCAAAGGAAAAGGACCAGATTCATTCATTGCAATTTTACTATTATATTTGGATAACTGACAACACACACCCTAAACAAATGATAATCCACAAAACAGTATTTTTAAATAATAAACTGCCAATTACCCATTATTTGAAAATAATAATAAATTATAAATAAACAGCAGCAGCTATCTACTTTCCACCAGACAACCAAATACAGCAGAAATTAGTTGCTCAATGGATAATTAAGCATAAATCATATTGCTTAATGAAGTAAATCATCATCGTCAGGGTGGGGGGGCTTCATGGATAAGATGAGGCCGGTTTAAATACTATTAATGAAGGATAAGATAAATCGGGTTTAAATAATTATCAATTTAAAAGTAATTAATAATTTTATTGATCAAATCCTGAAAATTAGTTTCGAGTCATTTTCGAATTGATAAGGAATAATATAATGTTGGTCTCTCGGCAGCCAAAGGAAAATTCATCTTTGAATGTAACTTAGGTTACGATACTGTCATGTTGGGGTTGACGTGGCTGTCACCGCCACGTGCATTGCTATCATTTGTTAATTTTCTTAATAATTGGTTAAAACTGGCCACCTAAATGACCATACTTATTTAATCTCATTTATATATCAAAAACATCTTATTTTCGTTAATAAATGTAATACCGTAAGAGTATTTAATAATATTAAAATTTAATATATTTTTCACATATTTTTATATTTATTAAGATTTTTATTTAAAATATATTCGATCAGTTATGATCGTATAATATAGTAATAGATATTAAATAAATATTAAATATGTGTTAATAATCTTATAATTAAAAATTATTAAATCAGACTTGAACATTCGTTACAGTAAATACTGAATTAGGATGTTGATGAAATTTTAATATTTTAGCAATTGAAAACTAGATTAGCTAGAATTGGAAAATCGTAATTTAATTAATTTGAATGGTCTCTTTTGGTCAAACACGAGGGGGTGGACCAAATCAAATAATAATAATAATAATAGTATTATTATTATTTTTACGATGTTGAAATCTTTTATTTTCCCTAAGTTTTACTATAAAGTTAAAGTGGTAGGTGACCATCCATTATGCAATCGAAGCTCAACACTTTTTGGTGTTTTCTTCATGTATTTTATTTTAATTATTTATTTTCGAATAAAAGATGCAACTTATTCTAAAAGCAATTGAGACTGATACGTGCTGAGGGCCATGAGATCTGCAATAATCAATGTATGTATGGACTGATAAATAAAAAGGCAATTTTTTGTAATTCAAAATTATTACATTTGGGACTAATAAGGTTGTTAATGACGCATTAGAAGCCCTAATAGCTTTAATCTCCCATTTGGGTTTTAATGTTATGCTAAGTTATGGCTTCTAATATAATCTTAACATCCATGGCTAGATGGGTACGGTCAACTTCATGGCCTCACCTTCATCAATCAAAAGGGAATAAGCCAGCTTCTGCACTTCCAGTTATAGTCCCATTAATGCTCTTTTCTTCATGATCACTATCGATACAACTTCCAACCTACCTCCCATCATACTTCAAATTGATACCAAACGGTATCATGCTCTCTATAATAATTTGTTGATTAATTAGTACTAATATGATCAATGATCAACTAAAAACCTCTAAATAATTATGATTTCTTATTAGAATGTAATTTTAGCATTAATTCCTGACATAATTTAAATAAGAATTTTATAGTATAATCATGATAATAGAAAATAAAATATACAAATTTCTTTTATCACAAGAAGATATAATTTTATCATTATTATAATTTTTTTAATTTTTAAAGTATTTACATTAGTTACTAATTTTACATTCAACCCATAAGATCATATAGATCTGACAAGAAGATACGATGAATTTTCAAATTTTATTGATGATCATGAAGAGTAATCTTTGTTAAACAAAAATAATTTATTAAAAATTATCATAAGGTATGAAACTTAAATTTAATGGATCGTATTCATTGATCTAAATATAATTAATGTAAAAAAAGTTTTAATCTAAACATTTAAACTACTATATGAAATGTCAAGCAATATTCCACATTTTTAATATTTTATGCCATATAAATATCTGATAAATTTTAAACACGAGGACTATATTATATAATTATATACTTGAATGTTTGATCATTTCATAGTAGTCATATATAATCAAAATTTTAGACTTTTTTGATGTTAAAAATTTGGATATCATTCGACCAATCTTTAGGTTTCAAGTCTAACGATAGCCCCCACGGGATCATATTGATGGGTTCTATGACGACCGGATTCAAGCGGTGGAGGAACTGGATCGGAGACGTCACCGGTGAAATGGGCTGTGAGGAAACCGGAAGCCCAGCGGTTTTTAGAATTTGTTAATATGGGCTTACTAAACGTAAGAAAACTGATGCATTTCTGCCTTCGTTGGGCCATTGATACCATGCACACTTGTTATTGACCTTTCAAAACTCATAATAATAATAATAATCATCATCATTCTATATTTTTAAACAAAATTAAAATTAAAATTAAATGATTTGCTGAATTAATTGTTACTGAAATATGACAATTAGATATTTTATCCATTTTAATTAGAATTGAAAATTTTTAATTATAATTAATATTAATAATATAAAAAATAAATGAAAATATGACATTTTTGAAACTATTAATCACAATTTTTTTGAAAAAACATATATAAATAGTGATTTCCAGTATTTAACAAGATTTAAGTTCTAAAAATAAAAACTATCTCTTATTTTTGAAAAAAAGTAAATGAAATTGAATTTTTGATAATTAAGGTTTTAGCAAAAATGGGCATTTTTGGGTGATAATGAAATGCATACTCTGTCAGGAAAAAGTAAATGTAGAAAAAAGAGAGGAAGTGAAATTGCCAGCAGAGGACGGAGGAATAACGATGGAGGGAAGAAAATGCCAAGAAGGAAAAAGGGGAAAAGAGAAGAGAATGAAAGAAAGAATCATACAAGATGGCAGCAATTATAGGCGACCGAAGAAATCAGAAACATGAGTGTTTGCTTTGCTGCCTCAGTGGCTCAACAAAAATGTGTTTTTGCCTTTTGAAAGTGACTTATGATATGGTCCATCTAGACATTTAGATGGCTATTCAGGCCGCGCATGCACCCACCACCACCACCACCGTAACCACCATTATCACCACCGCATCTGACACTTGTTCCTTTTGGCTATCTTTCTTCGGACCCCACTCACCTTCCTTTCCTTCTGTTTCCTTGACTTGAATCTATTTTTGTATGTTTGTATGACCAAAATAATAGAAGCTGCTGCAGGCCCTGCCTGTTTTTCCTTTTCTTTTCCACATTCCTTGTTTCTGTTTCAGAATTTGGTCTTGTATTCTTGAGGCATTGCTTTCTTTCTTGTTTAGTAAGGGAACTATATACGTGAAAATATGAACCAGCTTTTAAATATATATATATATATATATATATGCTGGAAATTTAAGTGAATCTTCCCTTCTTCTGGTTTCATTCTAGTGTTTGTTCCTTCTTCTTCTTCTTCTTCTTCAACTTCTTATCAATATAGATTTGAGCGTAAAAACATGAAACCCTTCCGTGCACCCAACGTTGATTTCGAGCATGTCTTGCATGGTTATATACGTGTGTGAGTGTGTATGTATATATAATATCATAAATTAAAAAGAGAGAAATTGAAAAGAAAAATTAAAATACTCAATATACGATTAAAGTCTGTCCAACCATAGTTTGACCGATGACTACGACACATGTGGAAAATCTTACTCTCCTTTTCTTCTTTTAATATGTAAACCTTTA
Organism: Dalechampia spathulata; assembly: GCA_948192965.1. NCBI lineage: Eukaryota > Viridiplantae > Streptophyta > Magnoliopsida > Malpighiales > Euphorbiaceae > Dalechampia > Dalechampia spathulata. Next base: position 69,291 of record CANYBF010190853.1, read on the forward strand.
ACTTAAAACTGCATCGTATTGATCATGGGATCTTATTGCCTTAATTAATATATTTTAAGGTCTTATATTTATTAAATTTGAATTACTTAATTTAATGATTAATTATCCTTATATAATTATTTATAAAATAACCTATTAATAATAATACTTAATTAATATATATATATATATATATATATAACATTTATTCTTGAATCACATAATTTTTCAGAATTCTCAAATTTAAATTAACTTCTTTCATTTTAATATATATATATATATATAGCTTTGCAACATGTACTAATTTGATAATTTGGATTAATAAAAAAATATTCATATGAATTAAATCTAATGTATTATCTTTTTAATAGTAAATAAATAAATAAAAATAAATTTATCAATATATTTTTATCGATTACAATATAATATATATTATTTTTAGTATAAGTATTATATTGTATCAAGTTTAAATCTCAAGTCATGTTGATTTATATATAATATGCATATTTTTTGAGATAAATATAACTTAAATAATTAATAATATAAAAAAATTCAAATTTAATATGATATAATTATAAGATATGTATTGTAATATAATGTAATATATTTAAAATGATCACTAAATAAATGATATAATTAATAAAAACTAGATAAATAATGTATGAATAATATATAAATGGATAAATAAATAAGGAATTATACTTGGATTATATTAAGTAGGGGGAGAAGAAGAGATTGGAGGAGACTGAAGAAGAAAAACTAACTAAAAGAAGAGGAGAAATTTTTGGATGGTAATGGAAAACAGGAAAGCGGAAAATCCGGGGAAAGAGATGAGACGAAGGGGGTACGGAGGAGGAATCTGATGCGGACATGACGCGTCCGAAATCAGAGGGAAGACCCAATTATTGCTTCCCACGCTGTCCGGACATCCATCATTCTGTCTCTCTTTCTCCTCTGCCCCACACTATTCCTTTCTTCTCTCCGGACGCAAACAATAATGGATTGCTTCTCCTTCCCCTCCTCCGGTCCCTTTCTTTCCTTAGCTTCTTCGATCATTCATTGCCTTCGCCCTCGCCCTCTCCCTTTGCTTCCCCGCAGGATTGCTTTCCTATTCAAGTCTCGTAATGTTTTACTTATATTACATTATCGATTATATTATCATTTTAAATAATCAAATATACTAAAAAAAAACCAGCTTTCATGACGTACGTAATTCATGCAGGTACAAGTTGGATATAAATATCTATCTTATTTTAATCAAAATGCAGATTAAAGGTAAGTTCGATATATGCCTATATGGTCGCTTGGCGAATGCTCGAGCAGGACATATACCCTTTTTATGTTGCTGTTCTCTGCAACACAGATTCGATTCCTTACATCTGCATTAACATACACATCAAACAAAAAAAATACCCATATTCAAAAAGTGATATTAACATGTTTTTTTAAATACATCATTCCTTTGATCTATATATAATATATCACAAGACTATATGGTTTTTAACATAGATGGGTGTGCCTAGAAACAGGCAGATGCCGAATGTCTAGGATCATGAACAGGTTTCCAGAGGACTTTTACGTATGATTATTATTATTTTTATTGATATTTGTATATTTTGTTGTTTTATGAGCCTTTTTCGTTATAATATTGACATATTGAATATGGCGCTATCTTTGGTTTGAAATTTACATTGAAATCTACCCTACGACTTAGTCCAAGCGAAGAAAGAAGCTGTCGGTATTCACGCCATTTCTTTTCAATTATTCTAAATTATTCTTATCCATTGATAATTTATTTATTCAAGTATAATTCATATCACTATCATCATATATAATATCTATCATTTTAAATGATTTCACTTGTGGGTTGCATGGCATTTGTTATATAAATATTAAATAAAAGAAAGTCGCCATTTTCTCACATGTTGAAGAAAATGGCGTGAGCTGCAATCCACTATGCTACAATTATTATTATTATACTCTGATTTGACACTCATTAATGGCTGTTTATCTGAACTTTTGTCTTGTTAATGATATTAAAACGTCTTAATTTTATTTAACAATATTCCCTTCTTTGACAAGACATTCTAGAAAATCACAAAATCAACCACAAAACTTCAAAATTATATCAAATTTACCCCAGAATTCGGACAATACTCAAAAAGTATATATTATAAAGGCAGAAATTAAATTTTGGTATGAACCCAGAAAACTAGTTAGTATACATCTCAAGGTCTGAAATCTGAAAGCTCTGTCGGCTATATTTACATATGTATATATGAGGACAAATATAGCAAATAATTACTCAAAAGAAAAGGCTATTTGTCTCATGCATAATGGTTGTATTATTGGAATTTGGAATGTAGTAAGCCACGAACCCTACCCTGTTCCCTTCTACTACCCGTACTATCCTTATAAGGAAGACTTGTCCGTTTTTTCATTTTTCAATCTAATTAAAACTGCATCACAAGCAAACCATTTCCAGTGTGTTTTCTTTTTGTTCCGCCCATCAATTCATATAATATATAATATGTAAATCGAATCTATATAAATATATGGATTCATATATTTCATATGAATTATCCTGTTTATGACTTGCAAGGGAAAATGGGTAAATGGGTCCCGGTGGATCAATAATGGCAATGTTTTCACCTAACTTATCACATCATTCCCCACCATTAGAGAGAAAAAAGAATACAAGAAAATAATGGGTTAGATTAGATTAGGAAGGGATTAGTAGATAGAATATGATAGTTAGAAACAGTAGTAATTGATAAACAATATGCAGAGAGTTACAGGGAGAGACAGCAGCAAGCAAGCAAGCAGTATCTATATAGTTCCATTGCAACTTTCCAAGCAAAATAAAGCCGCATACGCATACCTATAGCTTCCAGTAGCCGACCCAAAATAAAGCCGACTCATAATGTCGTGCCTAACAGAAACACTGTAAAAAGCTGCTCCACCCTCTCTCTCTGCTTTCTCCTCATATATCCCTCAGAACCTCCTTTCTCTCTGCTTGCCCTTCAGATTCTCTCTCTCATTCCACATTAAAAACCCCTCCTTTGCTATCCGATAACCCACTTATCTCCGCATTCTTGAATCGTTGTTTCTTGTTTCTTGAGCTGGAACCATCACGAAAGTTTGTTTCTTTCCATCTTATAACTTACCCCATCATATCACAAAATGCCATCCGCTGATGCTTCTTCTTCTTCTTCTGAAACTAGAAAGTTAACCAAACCTCACCATCACCATGGAGCTCCTCCACCTGAACAAGAACACCTCCCTTGTCCTCGTTGCGATTCTACTAATACCAAGTTTTGCTACTATAATAACTATAACTTCTCTCAGCCTCGTCATTTTTGCAAGTCTTGCCGCCGTTACTGGACTCATGGTGGCACTCTCCGAGACATACCTGTTGGTGGTGGCACCCGGAAAAATGCTAAACGATCGCGTACTTCTTCTACCGTAGTTTGTCCCATCACCGCCAGCTCGGCTGATAATGTCCCATTACCCGCCACCCCCGTGTTTGTGCCTCTCATGGCTAACCAAGCACAGTTCGGCTGCGGTGGTGGTGAGGGGAAGGCTAATGGAAACAGCACTACGGCGGGGCATTCTGTTTGTGGGAGTTTTACCTCTTTATTAAATACTCAAGGTCCTGGCTTTTTAGCACTAGGAGGTTTTGGTCTTGGTCTTGGGGGTGGTGTTGAAGATATGGGCTTTGGTCTTGCCAGAGGATTATGGCCTTTTCCCGGCGTCGTAGACAGTGCTGTTACAGGTGGAGGGGGCAATGTTGGTGGTGTTACGGGAATAAGCGGCGGATGGCAGTTTGAAAGTAATAACGATCAAAATGGATTTGTGGGTGGCGGTGATTGCTTTTCTTGGCCTGATCTAGCTATTTCAACTCCCGGAAATGGTCTGAAATGATATAGACAACGCAATGTTCTTGTATTTTTTTCCTGATAGTTAATTACTTGTTTAATATTCTCTGGTGGGTTTTTGGTCCTTAATTTTTAGGGAAAGAAACCCTTTGGTTTAAGGGGGTTAGTTGTAAGTTTGCAGGAGATATTTAGGTCTAAAACTCTCTCTAGAAACAAAAAATGTAATCTTTGTCTTTGTTCTTCGATTCTCTGTCAGTGATCTTGTTAATGTATAAATTCCATGGGGTTTGATATCACCATATTTCCCAATCCTGATGATGACATTAGTGAGTCAAATTATGATCAGGGCGTTTCTTCTTTCAGTTCATTGTAATCCTTAATCATCCCTAAATCTCCTCATAAACCAATCTTATATTAACGGTCAAAGATGGTCCGATCAAACAGTTGTTTGATTTGATTACTGTATTTTCCTTAATCCCATTCATTAAGTAGTATAATGATTTCATTTTATTATTTTTAATAATAATTAATGTATAATTTTATAATATTATGTAATTCTATGGTTAGAAGTAATTAATCATAGTATTATCTCATTTAATTAAATGGATTGAATTTTATTGTATTAAATGGAAGATATCTGATTAATTTTGTACATTCGACACGTGTTGGAAAAATTTATTAATAATTCAAATGTAATTGTTTCATAAATAGTAAGAAAATAATTTATTAGCACAATATTTTACTAAAATATGATTTAAAATATTCTAAAAATTATTTATAAATATTTGAAATAATATTTAATATTCCAAAATAAAATTGTTTATTTGTGTGTTTATTATATTCTGAATCAAACGGCATGACGCACGTCGTTTTGATTCTCTGTTGTCAATGTCACAACAGCGACGACAATTTCAATCATTTGTCTCTTTCTGCATTTTGTGTTTGTGTAAGAATATTGCTATGTTGGCCAAAAGTTGACTTCTCGAGCTGCTTGGTAGAGCTATGGATTTCTGAATCGATGGGATTTATAGATAGATTGAGCCTTCGACAGCTTCAGTTTATGTATTACCTTGTTTCTAATGGAGGGTTTGAGCTTGATGCAGGCCCAACCCGATGTACATGTAGGAGAAGGAGAAGCAAGTAAGAATGTGTCAATGATCCGTTGCTCAAGGCTGATAGGCGGGAAACAGCAAAACGAGAAGCTGCCTGCATATTCACAGCTTTCAATGCAGGTTACTGGGGTTTTTGCAAGCTCAGCAACTTCTGTAGCCTTAAGTTTCCAGCAGACATCTACAGCAACAGCATCATCATCTTCTGGAAGTGGGTTCTCTCGTTCCAGTGTACCTACTGCAGCACAGCGTCGTGTGTCCATTTATTTTGCAACACCTACAGTCTCCTCAAATATGTCCTCTTTGTTTCTGATCATCTGGGGCTTTCCCTCAGTTTTTACCTTTTGGTTCATCATCAGTCGGTCCCACTTCAACTCTCTCTTAGTGGTATTACTAGACCCCTTACTTCTACCATGCACGCTGGAGGTTCACTATTTTCAACACCATTTGCAGAAGGTACCTTCTGTCTTTTAGGTGAACAGCTTTTCCTTCTATCTTATCTCCACAGTGTATATTTTTAATAATGGCCTCCGCATTCCCCTTTCGGTTAGTGGTTCGTGCTACATGACCTATAACGTATAGTGCTACCTTGAAGAATTTTTGTCTAATTGCGGTATAACTTGCTTTCAACTTTACATTGATTTGCTCAACTTAAGGTGGGTAATTGAACTTGTCATTTTCATCTGTCAACAACTTCGTTTGCATCTATAGGCCAATGTCACTTCTAGTGATGGGTGACTTCTCTTGTGAGCTCTGTTCGAACTTCTCGACTGTCAAAGCATACATCCAAGCATTATCAAGACAAGATCAACAGATGGATTAGTTGTGTTCGGTGCTTGATTGTTTGTCTAATTTTATGATAGATTCTTCTTTACAGTAACCAAGACCAAATTCTCCAACAGCTCAACGTTAAGCCCAATGACTTCAGGCCATTAAATATTAGAAACAACTCATATGCTAAAATCATTGTATCTATTAGGATTCTAAAAGTTTACGGTTCTTTGCCATCACATTGCCTCCATGGCAGCTACTACTTTGTCTGGAGATGGTTGATGATCTGCTGCAGCACGGCTTTCTAGCGTCTCGCTCATATCATATACTTCAACAAAAGGCACACTTTTCATTCTATGGATGTCATGTGATTGCCACAACACATGTATCCCCGTCATGGAAAGAAACAAGCATGAACTGATGACTTTGATGAGGTTTTTTCCAAGCTATTGTTACTCAACGAAAATCAAAGAGGGGCTCCAGAAAAGTGTCATTGTCATAAAAAATTTGGCAAATGCCACTTCATTGAAGTATCATCCTTGCTGCTTCCGTTTCACTTCTTGTAACCACCAATTCGCTTGTTGTTACCGTCAATTCATATCTTGTCATCACGAGTCTATTGTTTAGATTATCGATTTTTATCTAGGGACCCTTTTCAATATGATCAAACCTTGCAGTTGAAAACAACATAGCGAAGGGTAGTCTGCCTCGAATCTTTAGGAATTTTTGTCAAAATTTTCAACATATATATACCTTTTTATATAAATTTTATTTCATTTTTAAACTAAACTTTTATGAGAAGAGGGAATTCCATTATTCCTAAATTGAGGAGCCATTGAAACAATTAATATGAGACAGACATCAATTTAAGATTTTATGATACATGTACCAGACCATCTAACATTTTATTTTCAACCAATTTTTCCAATTTTCTTTTTTTAAATTTGTTGTGAGATGTGTTTTAATATTTATCCAATTTCGTCCACATTGCCAAAATTTCTCAAATTTGTTTTATAATAAATTAATACAATTATTTTAAAAAAAAATATAAATATATAAATTATTTATCATTATCAGTATCATTAGCATCCATAATTATTTCAATTTTAGTGTATTCACATCTTCCATTACTAACATTAAGATTTCAGATTTATTAAAAAAAAAGTTAAATTAATTATTTTATCTAAATGTTACGTACATAACTCACATAAATATAAACAATGTTTGTTAAAAATTAACATAGGTCGTATTTGATATAAATTAATATTTTGCATGATTATAATTTAATATTATAAAATAAAAAAATTAAATTGTTGGTAAAATTATGTATATTAAAACATGTTTTAATACTAATATTAGTATATAATTAATTTAAAACTTGTATTAAAAGCAATAATTTAATAGATATTTGCAGACATATAACTGCAATTAAGCAATTAACTGAAAAAATATAACATCATTGAATTAAATTATTATAAAATAATCATGCTATTATTATTTGACAAACTATATTTTCTATTATAAAATATTATTAATAAAATCACTTTCCTTTCTCAAAGAATATGCATACCTTGTTTTAACTTTGTTTCAACTCAAAAAGCTCTAAAAAATAAAGAAAATCTCGTTAAAAAAAAATTATGATTCCTTTCTTAAAAGCAAAATGCATTGTGAAGCTTCTAAGTTAAGAAAAAGAAGGTGTTCAAAAGACTATCAATATTTTGCACTGGAAATTGAATGGGAGAAAGTGATCATCATTAATTCCATCATAGGATTAAAAACTAATAATGATAATATTATTATTTTACAAACTATATATTCTATTACAAAATATTATTAATAAAATTATTATAATTAAAATATGAAAATGTTAATTATTTAATATTAAACACATAAAATTTGATAATTATATGTGATCATAATTTTTTAAATAATATTTATTAAAAATCATAATGTTAGTATTTTGTATGATTATAATTTATTGTTATTTAAAATATATAGTAAAAGGTTATAAATATTTTACAGGATTAAGCGAATTCTTATAAAATAATAATATTATTATTATTTAACAAACACAAAAGACTTGAAGCCATTACTATATTTTTTAAAAAATTCATCAAAACAATATAAATGAATTAAAAATGTGTTTGTTACACCCGCACGAGAGACCCTAGTAGTTTGTACACTAGTATACATGTATGTATGTATGTATGCTTGTTACATCCACTCTTCACACTTAGAATATACTTGGATGATTAAATGCTATGGTATTATTATGAGGGAATGGTTAAATTGGA